>PVJI01012091.1:0-53242 GCA_004026765.1 Micronycteris hirsuta | reverse complement strand
TTTTTTTTGCATGTGTCTGTCCACTTTTCCCAGCACTGGAAATTTATTGAATAGACTGTCTTTGCCCCATTGTATTGTATTGCCTCCTTGGTCATACACTGTCCATACAGGATTATTTCTGGGTTATCTATTGTGTTCCATTCATCTGTGTCTGTTTTCCTGCTAGTACCATGATGTTTGGATGACTATGGCCTTGTAGTATATTTGATATCAGGTAGTGTGATACCTGCAATTTTGTTCTTCTTTCTCAAAATTGCTGTGATTATTTGGAGTCTTTTGTGCTTCCATATAAATTTTAGAATTTTTTGTTCTAGTTGTGTGAAAAATGCATTGGTATTTTAGTAGGGGCTGTGTTGAATATATAGATTGTGTTGGGTAGTATAGACACTTTAATGATAATTCTTCCTATCAATGAGCATGGCACATGCCTCCTCTTATTTGCACTTTCTTCAATTTCTTTCTTCAATCTCTTATAATTTTCTCAGTACAGGTCTTTCACCTCCTTGGTTAAATTTATCCCTAGGTATTTTATTTTTTGATGTATTGTAAATGGGATTATTTCCTTAATTTTTCTTTGTTATAGTTTGTTATTAATGTATAAAAATGCAACCTGTTCTGAATATTAATTTTTATACTGCTACTTTACTGAATTTATTAATCAGTTCTAATAGTATTTGGTAGAATCTTTAGTGTCCTATATATATAGTATCATGTCATCTGCAAATAATGACAATTTTACTTCTTTCTTTCCAATTTTTTTCTTGTCTCATTGCTGTGGATATGTCAAACTAATTCTTAAAAAAGTTGTCAGCAAACTAGAAATATAAGAGAACTTCCTCAACCTGATGTAAAGGATTATATTTGTTTTCTATTGGTACTATAACAAATTCCACAACTTTAATGGATTAAAAACACACAACTATATTATAGTTCTGGAAGTCAGAAGTTTAAAATGAGTTGTCAGTTCTGTTTCTTCTGGAGGTTTCAGGGAATAATTGATTTTCTTTCCTTTTTTAGCTTCTAGAAGCTTCCCGTATTCTTTGGCTTGTGGTGAATGGAGAACTGCATTATGGTATATCCATACTATCAAATACTACACAACAATTAAAAAAACACTAACACACATAAAAACATGAGTAAATCCTAAAATAAGTTTGCTGAGTGACTAAAACCAAACAAAAAATATGTGCACTATAATTTTACGTACTAAGCATTATAGAAATTACCAACAAATTTATATTGAGAGATTACCAATTAGTGATTACCTGGAGATGCTTCGCGGTGGGAGTGGGAGAGGAGGAAGCTAGACTATCTAGAAGGAGATATTACAAAGGGGGCATGAGAGCACTTTGGAGAAAAAGGATATGGTTATTATCTTGCTTATGGTTATGGTTTAATGGTTACATAAACATGTGAAAACCTCAAATTACACACTTAAAAGTGTATATTTATTGTAGGTGAATTTTATATCTCTGTATAATTTATATCTCTTATACAACTATTTTAAGCCAGATTAACCAGAATTTTAAAAGTTTTGGCCTTTCATATTTCACAGTTAAAATTCGTATTGCATTAATTAGTGTGTCATTTTATCTTGTATATGAAATCCAGATACATATCCAAATCTTTTATTTCAAGGATCATGCTACCAGATGTTAGCCATGGACCTGAGTCCACAGAATTTAAACACTTGTGGCACTTCTGAAGATGAAATGAAGCAGAAAGAAGTTCAACTGGTAACACTTAAGACAGAGCTAAGGTCTATATGATTATTTGAGAATTCTTAGATGTTAAAATCTGTCAGTTGTATGAACATATCTATTTCATGTTTTGAAAGTGAATAAACCAAGTGATTGCCATAATTAGTGTAGTTAAAATCATCCAGACACCTGAAACTAATATAATGTTATATTCAATTACACCTCAATTAAAAATTCAATAAAAAACTAGATCTCTTGCTGGGAAGGGAGAGAAGAGTTTATGAGAACAGAAAGGGAGAATTAATGGTGAATTTTAGTTATTTTATGAACACAACAAGGTAATATTTCAGATATTACACTGCAATAAAGATTCTTAAAGTGTCATTCAAGATCTTCCAAGTTCCAGGGATGAGCTTGAAAACATGAAAATGTTTCATGAACATGTGTGTTTTTCCTGAGAAGAGGGCCCACACGTGTGATCCAAGTATTAAAAGACTTCATAAAATATTAATGATTACTCAATAATCTAAATCAAGAAAATATTTATGGCAAAAGCTAATAGAAACATTCCAATGTATTGGTCTTATGTTCTTCATTAAGTTAGTTTATGAGCAGCTGGCTGTTTTTTACAAGCTTTGTAGTACATTGTGTGACAACGACTCTCTTTCGCAATGAAAAATACATCACTTACCATTTTACCATTAAATTCTTATCTTGCTGAACAAAAGAAAACTGAACCAAATCTATCTAATGAGTTTTTTTCTCAACACATGCACAAAATTATTGCATATATGTAGAAAATAGTTTAAACTATATTGTCAGTATTTTTAATTAATTTATTTTTATGATGTTATTTATTTTTATTGTTGTTCAATTACAATTGTTCCTATATTCCCCTCATTATTCTCCCCTGCCCTACCCATCCCCCACCTCCGACATTTACTTCTCCTTGCCCCCCACCCCATTGCCTTTGTCCATGGGTCCTTTATACATGTTCCTTGACTAGACTCTTCCCTTTCTTTCCCCTATTACCCACCCCCCTCCCCTCTGGTCACTGTCAGTTTGTTCTTGATTTCCATGTCTCTGGTTCTATTTAGCTCATTGCTTTGTTTTGTTGATTAATTTCCACTTATAGGTGAGATCATATGGTATTTGTCTTTCAGCTCCTGGCTTATTTCACTTAGCATAATGCTCTCCAGTTTGCTTCATGCTCTTGTGGAGGGTAGGAGTTCCTTCTTTCTTTCTGCTGTGTAGTATTCCGTTGTGTAAATGTACCACAGTTTTTTGATCCACTCATCTACCAAAGGGAACTTACATTGCTTCCAGCACATGGCAATTGTAAATAACGCTGCTATGAACATTGGAGTGCATACGTTCTTTTGGATTGGTGTTTCAGGGTTCTTAGGGTACAATCCCAGCAGGGGAATTGCAGGGTCAAAAAGCAATTCCTTTTTTAGTTTTCTGAGGAAATTCTATACCATTTCGACAGTGGTTGTCCCAGTCTGCATTCCCACCAACGGTGTATTAGGGTTCCCTTTTCTCCAGACCTTCGCCAGCCCTTGTTGTTTGTTGATTTGTTTATGATGGTCATTTAGACTGGTGTGAAGTGGTATCTCATTGTGGTTTTAATTTGCATCTCTCTGAGGGTTAGTGATACTGAGTGTCCTTTCATATGTCCCTGGGCCCTCTGTATGTTCTCCTTGGAGAAGCATCCATTCAGGTCCTTTGCCCATTTTTTAATTCAATTGTTTGTCTTCTAGGTGTGGAGTTGTGTGCATTTTTATATATTTTGGAGATCAAACTTTTGTCCAGGGTATTATTGGCAAATATATTTTCCATATGATCAGTTCCCTTTTCATTTCTCTGATGTTTTCTTTAGCTGTGCAGAAGCTTTTTAGTTTGATGTAGTCCCATTTGTTTATTGTTCCCTTTTTATCCCTGCTTCTAGGGGACATATCAGTGAAAATATTGCTGTGTGGAATATTTGAAATTTTCTTGCCTATGTTCTCCTCTAGGAGTTTTATAAGTCCTGACTTATATTTAAGTCTTTCATCCATCTTGAGTTTATTTTTGTGTATGGTGTAAGTCAGTGGTCAAGTTTCATGTTTTTGCATGTACTTGTCCAAATCTCCCAGCACCATTTGTTGAAAAGTCTACTTTTACTCTGTTTTATGCTCCTGTCTCCTTTGTCAAATATTAAATGACTGTATTGACATGGATTTATTTCTGGGCCCTCTATTCTGTACCATTGGTCTATGTGTCTGTTCTTATGCTGGTACCAGACTGTTTTGAATATAGTGGCCTTGTAATATAGTTTGATATCAGGTGTTGTGATCCCTCCTATTTTGTTGTTCATCCTCAAAATTCCTGAGGCTATTTGGGGTCATTTATGGTTCAATATAAATTTTTGAAATGTTTGTTCTGTATCTGTGAAATATGTCTTGGTATTTTGATAGGTATTGTGTTGAATCTATAAATTGCTTTGGGTAGTATGGATATTTTGATGATGTTAATTCTTTCAAACTATGAATAGGGTGTATGCTTCCATTTATTTCTGTCTTTCTTAATTTATTTCTTTAGTGTTGTGTAGTTTTATGAGCACAGGTCTTTTACCTCCTTGGTTAGGTGTATTACTAGGTACTTTATTTTTCCTGCTGCTATAACAAGTGGGATTTTCCTCTAATTTCTGTTTATGATATTTTATTGTTGGTGAACAAAAATACCTTCAATTTCTGAATATTGATTTTACATCCTGCTGTTTTGCCAAATTCACTTATTAGGTTAAGTAATTTCTTGGTGGAGCCTATAGAGTTTTCTATGTACACTATCATGTCATCTGCAAACAATGACAGTCTTACTTCCTCCTTTCCAATTTGGATGCCTTTTATTTCTTTTTTTTCTCTGATCACAGTGGCTACAACTTCCAATACTGTGTTGAATAGAAGTAGTGAAAGCAGACCACCTTGTCTTGTTCCTGATCTTAGTGGGAAAGCTTTTAGGTTTTGCTCATTGAGTGTGATGTTGGCTGTACATTTCTCATATATGGCCTTTGTTATATTGAGGAATGCTCCCTCTACTCCCACTTTGCTGAATGTTTTTATCATAAATGGGTGCTGTACCTTATCAAATGCTTTTTCCAAATCTATTGATATGATCATGTGATTTTTGTCTTTCCTTTTGTTTATGAGATGTATTATGTTTATAGATTTGCAAATATTATACCATCCTTGCACCCCTGGATGCATCTCACTGAACATGGTTTATGATCTTTTTAATGTATTGCTGGATAAGGTTTGCACAATATTTTCTTGAAGATTTTGTCATCTATGTTCACCAGCGATATTAGCTTATAGTTTCCTTTCTTGTGTTTTTATCTAGTTTTGAAATTAGGATGATGTTGGCCTCATAAAAAGAGTATGGATGTCTTCCTTCTTTTTGGATTTTTTGGAATAGTCTTTGAAGGATAGGGGTTAGCTCTTCCTTAAATGTTTTGTAAAATTCTCCTGTGAAATTGTCTGGTCGAGGGCTTTTGTGTGCCAGGAGTTTTTTGATTACTGCTTCAATTTCACCAGCTGTTATCAGTCTGTTCAGGCTTTCTGCTTCTTCTTGATTTACTTTTGGAAAGTTATATGTTTCTAGAAATTTTTCTATTTTACCCAGGTTTTCAAATTTTGGGGCATATAGTTGTTCGTAGTATTTCTTACAAGCCTTTGTATTCTGTGGTATCAGCTGTAATTTCTCCTCTTTCATTTCTGATTTTATTTATTTGGGTCCTCTCTCTTTTTTCTTGGTGAGACTGGTTAAAGGCTTGTCGATTTTGTTTAGTTTTTCAAAGTACCAGGATTTGTTGAACCTTCGAATTGTTCTTTTAGTTTCCATGGCATTTAATTCTGCTCTGATCTTCATTATTTCCTTTTTTGTTCTCACTCTGGGCTTTGTTTGTTGTTGTTCCTCCAGTTCTTGTAGAAGTCGGGTTAGGTTGTTTATTTGAAATGCTATATCTTTTGTAGGTATGCCTGTATTGCTCTGAAGTTCCCTCTCAGGACTGCCTTCTCTGTGTCCCATAGGTTTTGGACTGTTGTGTGTTCATTTTCATTTCTTTCCAGAAACTTTTTGATTTCTTCCTTGATCTCCTCATTAACCCATTCATTGTTTAATAGCACGCTATTCAATCTCCATGAGTTCGAGTGTTTTTGAGTTTTTTCCTTGAGGTTGGTTTCTAATGTCAGGCCCTTGTGGTCTAAGAAGATACTTGATATGATTTCAAATTTGTTGAATTATTTGAGGCTTGCTTTGTGTCCTATCATGTGGTCAGTTTATCTTCAAAAATGTTCCATGTGCACTTGAAAAGAATGTGTATTCTGCTTCTTTGGGGGTGAAAGGAACATATCAGTTAATTCCATTTGATCTAGTGCATCATTCAGTGCCACAATATCTTTGTTGATATTTTGTCTGGAAGATCTGTCTCTTTTTGACATTGGAGTGTTAAAATCCCCTAATATAAGTGTGTTGCTGTCTATATCTTTCTTGAAGTCCTCCAAGAGTTTCCTTATATATTTGGGTGCTCCTATGTTGGGTCCCTATATGTTTACAATGTTTATGTCTTCTTGATGGATTCTTCCTTTGAGTAGTATGAATTGTCCTTCTGTGTCTCTTTTTATGGCCTTTGTTTTGAAGTCTATTTTGTCTGATATAAGTAATGCTACCCCAGATTTTTTTCCCCTGTCCTTTTGCTTGGAATATTTTTTTCCAACCCTTCACTTTCAGTCTGTGGAGGTCTTTTGTTCTGAGGTGAGTCTCTTGTAGGCAGCATATGTGCAGGTTATGTTTTCTTATCCATTCAGCTACCCTATGTCTTTTGATTGAAGCATTTAATCCATTGACATTTAAGGTTATTATTGATAGGTACTTATTCATTGTCATTTTACTCCCTTTGTGCTTGTGTTCTCCTCTCTTTCACTCTTTTTATTCATCTTCTTAAAGCAGTTGCTTTAGCATGTCTTTCAATGCTGGTTTTATGGAGGTGTATTCCTTTAACCTTCTTTTGTTCTTGGGAAAATCCTTATTTCACCTTCCATTTTAAATGAGAGCCTTGCTGGGTAGATCAGTCTTGGTCGCAGGTCTTTGCTTTTCATTACTTGGAACATTTCTTGCCATTCCCTTCTGGCTCGTAGTATTTCTGTTGAGTAATCAATTGCTAGCCTTATCGGAGCTCCCTTGTATGTTACTTCCTGTTTCTCCCTTGATGCCTTTAAGATTCTCTCCTTGTGTTTGAATTTTGCCATTTTAATTATGATTAGTCTTGGAGTGGGTATATTGTCAACATTTTTATTGCAAATACTCCATTGGGATAACTTAGTAAATTAATGGAAACCTACCAATTTTATTAAAGGTAGTTAAACAATTTAACAATTTACCTAACTGAACCACCTGCACATGTTTTCTTATATCCTTATAATATTTAACATTTTTCAAAACATTTGTACATGGTAAAAAGCAGACATACTCATGCTACACATATCTAAGTAACCTTAGCAATATTCATTTCTATTTCCTCATTCATCCTCTTTACATTTTATCTCTCAACTGTAACAGTAATCTGTAGTTATCATGATCATATTTTTTCTTACAAAACCTTGTAATTCATCGGTCAGTTAAATAATTTGTCAAGGAAACAAAATATGTAAAATTAGAACTGTTTTGGAAACTTCAATTCCCTTCAAATCACCATATTCAATCAATTATATCTGTAAATATCCAGATGATAAGAACACACTCCTTTGTGACTTGCTACTGCTTGCATGTATTTCACCTCTCTTCTTTGCCAAAATGTTCTCAACCATGTCTCTGAAATGAGCTGAAAAACTGATTAGAACCCAATTGTATTTTTTCTTTCTGACTTTAAATAATTGTTCAGCATTTATCTAACAAGCCATGAAGAAACCCACTTTCATTTTTCCCCCACACACAATAAAAAAATAAAAATTAAAAAGGGCCTAATTTTAATAATTCTGCTTTCAAATATTTATTTTCAGTATATTCCTCTCAATGTTCTTCTAATTGTCCTCTACTCCTACTGTACAACTTTTCTGCAATCCTTTTTTTTCTCTCTCTTTTATAGTTGTTCAAGTACAGTTGTCTCCATTTTTCCCCTTGTTGTTATTCAATGTTAAAAATATTTATATATATATATATATTTTTTTTTCAGTCTTCTTCTTGACAACCAGAGCCCTCTTCCCCTCTCTCAGTTGTAGTTCTTTCTCATCTGTGGTTTTAGTATTTACTTTTGTTTAATATGAGAAACTTGTTTGCCTCATTTGCTATATTCAACTGCATTCTCCCTACCCTGTCTCTTCTACCTTGCAAACCGAAGAATGAGGTTGTGCCCAGTTGTAGTCTCACATGGTGTGACATTAACATGTGTTTCCCTTCTGTTCTTTATTTGCTTCAAAAATACATCAACACTGAATAAATAATTTTCCAATTAAATTATTTCAAAAGAGGGAAATGTAAAGAATGTAGCAAAGGAGAGAAAATGTGTAGCCATGTTGCATGCAGAAGGCACCCAACTGTATTTGTTTTAGAGGTTATTTATTATTCTGGCACTTACTGGTCTATAAAGAGTCTGAGTGTACCATAATTTTAATTCCTGTCCTGAGGTCATGTGTTTGTTTCTTGTTTGTGTATTCATTTACTATATTCTGAACAATGAGAGGATTTTAAATTTATGGTTATAACTCAAAAATTACTCCAGCATGTATCTAAATGTTTTTCTCTTTTTGTTGATTTTTCCCGGAATGTCATAAGCATTTTGGGCACATGTAGATCCTTTCACGGCTCATAAAATTGTCTTTGTATTAATGTTTTGCATTATCACTTATTCTGATTTGGGTTTTTCCAGATAAATCTATCATGTGTATTAATTCTTTATTCTTTTATGCCATGTTTTCATATTCTCTATCATAATTTTCTCATCTTTGCTCTTTCTCTCTACATTCTGGAAAAGTTTTGGAAGCTTCTTTCTTTTCTTTTTTTTTTTTTTTTTATACTCATCTGAGGTTTCTTTTTGTTTTGTTTTGTTTTGTTTTGTTTTTTTAGTGCTTTTAAAAAGAGAAGAAGGGAGAGAGAGAAACATTGATGTGAGAGAGAAGCATCAATTGGTTGCTTCTTATACACACTGGGACCAAGGATTGAACCTGCAACCCAGGTGTGTGCTCTGACCAGAAATCGAACCTGCCACCTTTCGGATATGGGATGACCTTCCAACCAACTGAGCCGCATGGGCCAGGGCTGGAAGTTTGTTTATATCATTGACTTAATTCTCTGAAGTATCATTTCTGCTTCTTGCCTCTGCAATGAATTTTAGCCGTGTTATTTTTTCTTAGCTCCTTGAAATCCTTACTTAGTCATCTTCCTTTTTACCCCTTTGTGTTATCCTTTTAACTACACATGTGCTCTCCTTGTGAGTTTCTGCTCCTTGTTCAAAGAGCCCAAGACTTCTTCATTCTATTGAGTGTCTACTCATATTCTAAACCTTAGAATTTTTTATGTTATTTTCTAAACATTCAAATATCTTAGGTTACTTTCAGAAATATTCTCTTCCTGTGAGTTTTCAATTGCTGCTTCTTTCCCCTTGCTTGGCAGTAGCTTTCCATTGCTCTCTCTTGCTTCTTTTTCTTTAGCTATCATTGAATGTGTCCAAATCTTTTCAGAGTTTATATTTGTCAACAAAGTATATGGATTACCCTTGGTCTAGTTCATATATTCTTGGATAATGGTAAAATCTCCCTTTCAAATCTACAGCTGGAGAGAAGGTGGTTATAAATAGCTCTTGAATCAATCCTTTGTTTCTTGCAAGGATATGCCTAGTTCAGTTATGTACCCCGTGGCTGCTATATATCTTACAGAAAATTACTTGTTCTCTTCTGAGTGGAAAGCTATATAAATTGCTGCAATTACCAGAATATATTCTTTCTAGAAATTTCTGATAGCTTCCAGTACTTAATACAGCATTTTATTTAGGCCTCTTAGGTAATGTACCATACTTCATTACTAGACCTTTATTGCCTAGCTGACTCTCTGAAATTTTGCTTCTTTGACTAAGTAAACAAAGAGTAAGAGTCAGGGGGAAAAACATGGTAGTGAAACACCATTCAGGTTGTCCCAAAATATAACAAATGCATAATAGGACAGTAGCTTAATATTCTGCTAGCAACTGGTGTCAAGTATCCAATCATTGAACATACAGTGGGACAAGTTCTAAGTATCATTTCTACTCATAAAGTGAAATCTGGGTGACCTGTGAGGTGAACTTTAGTAAGATTTGTGTCTTAACCATATCAAATCATACATACTCAACAAAAACTTCTTCCAAAATCTGACTTTAGATTGTCCATGGACTTTAGTGTTCAGTGTTGTTTGCGTATTATTTTCATAGATAGCTCGGTAAGAACATAAGAATACCTATGTCCATTGCAGCATTATTTACAATCAACAAGATATGGAAGCAATCCAGTAGATGGGTGGATAAAACAACTATGGGACATTTATTTACACAATGGTATATTACTCGGCCATAAAAAAGAAGAAAATTTTACGCTTTGTGACAGCATGGATGAACCTGGAGCACATTATGCTAAGTGAAATAAGCCAGTCAGAGAAAGACTAATACTATGTGATTTCACTCATATGTGGAATTTAATGAACAAACTGAACTAACAAGCAAAACAGGGACAGACTCACAGATGGCAGGTTGACAGCCATCTGTGAGTCTATTGGGGAGATGATTAGGGAGCAGAGGGATCAAGCAAAAAGGAAAAAGGACTCATGGATATGGAGAATAGTGTGGGGATGCAGGGAATAAATGGTAATGGAAAAAAATACAATTTAAAAAGTGAAAAAAAAAAGAAGTAAGGGAAAAGGCACTGGGAATTAATAACCAAATGCAATTTATTCTTTTATTTTATTTTTTAAATTCTTACCCAAGGGAATATTTTTTTGATTTGGGGGAGAGAGAGAGTGAGAGAAACATTAATATGAGAGAAATATCGATTGGTTGCCTTCCATTCATGCCCCAGACAAAGATCAAACCCACAACCTAGCATGTGTCCTGGCTAGGTGATGTTCCAACAAATTGAGCCACCCAGCCAGGGCTCACATGCCATTTAAATGAAAAGTCCAAGTGGGGTTATATTTATTTATTTATTCTTTTTATTAAATGTATTGGGGTGACACTAGTTAACAAGATTATACAGGTTTCAGGTGCACAATTACACGATACATCATCTGTACACTGTACTGTGTGTTCATCACCCAAAGCCAAGTTTCTGTCCATCACCATTTATATCCCCATACCCTCCTCTACTTCCCTGTTCCCCCTTTGTGGCCCTTGTCCATGACACTTTTTCTCTTTTTTTTTTTTGCTCATTCCCTCCACTCCAACTCTCTACCCCCCAGTTTTTTCTTTCTCGTTAAAAGATACTTAGAATCAGTTCCATTTCTGGTTAGACATTTATTGAATTGATTTTTTCATAGACCTTTCTAATTTGTTGATCTTGAAGTTTGCAGGTTTCTTTAGTACCATTCTTGCTCTTTTCATATGTTAATAGCAACAGTTTTATTGCAAAGGTAACAAAAAACACAAAAAGAAGTTTGATAGCATCTGATCAGTTTGCCTTTGTATAGTTTTCTATTAGAATGAAATTGTTTATTTTTGAAAAAATGGTTGGAAAATAACCAATGCATTCTGAACACCTACTCTGACCAGCACAGTACTAAGTGTCCTGATGCATTTTTTTCTACTTAAACATTTGAAAGAGAGGACGTCTAAAAACTATGAATGGATTTCTGGTCAAGATGGAGGCATAGGTAAACATGCTTCGACTCTGTGCACAATGACAGCAAAAATTACAACTAGACTACCAAACAAATATCACCCAGATTCATCAGAAAATCGAGCTGTATTAAAGTCCGACAACCAAGAAGTTAAAGAAGCCACATTCATCCAGACGGGTGAGAGGGGCGGAGACTCAGAGGCGTGGAGAGGCGCAGAGAGGTGGTGAAATGCGCAGTCCCATATTCACATGTGGTGGATAAAAATTGGGAGGGATACCTCGGAAGTGAGTGATCTCAGCCCCAGACCAGACCACTTAGCCCAGGGTTCCAGCACCAGGAAGGTAAGTCCCCACAACTTCTGGCTATAAAAACCAATGCGGGTTGGGATGGGAGAAGCAACTGTGGGATTCTCAGTAAACTCCTCTAAAAGGCCCACAATGGACCTAAGACTCACACAGACCTACCGCCTCTGGGATGTAGCACCAGGGCAACAGCTGGAAGGGCACAAGTGGCGTATGGGGAGAAGAGGAGAAAGTAAAGACACTGGCCAGGAGTCAGCTTCCTTGATATGATATGAATCCTAAGGGATTAGATAGTGATCAGTGTAGCAGACGAATTAGCGGTGTTTACCCACCAGCAATCTCAATTTCTGATGATGCTTCTCTCCATCTTCCTCACAAACAAGTCTCAGAATATAGTTAGATCAGAAATGAATGTTTATCTTTCCCTGGGCCTCATACCTCCCAAAACCCAATCCAAAGGATGAAAAATTTAATTACCCTTGGTTCAATTACTTTATATAATTTAAAATGATAATAGGAATAAAACAGTTTTAGGACTCATTATCTCTGATTTAGTATTTATTTAAATATCTGAAACGAAACTAAACATACAGAGTAGACCTCTTTTAACAAAGAGAAACACAGCTATAACATAATACATCTGAAATTTCATAATATATACTAGCCAAATTCTGACTTTTGTTTTCACTTACCTCTTCAAGAAGGGAGGTCAAGACAACAAACAGCCAATTACGCATACCCTCCACACCCTGTGTGAGCCACAGGTGAAATCCGTCTGCTCTTTGACCTTTGAGAAATCCCTTTGGCTGCTTACCCAATGAGTGTAGTGGGTCTCCAAGAATAAGGACACCAACCAACTGCAGCACCTTTTCTGCTGCAAATGCATGATAATGCTGGATAATACATTATTTTAAAAAGTTATAAAATACTTAAAATTTAAAGTTTTATAATATTTAAAATATTAATCATTATTATTAAATATTAAAATTAATAACTCAAATTTAGGCATACCTCAGAGATTCTGCAGGTTCGGTTCCCACGCATGCAAAAAAGCAAGTATTGTAGTAACATGAGTTGTAATCATTTTGCTGGAGGAGTGTATTGCCTTCAGTTTGTAAAAAGTGCATCATCTGTGTAGAACAATAAAGTGCAATAAAACAAGGTATGTCAAATAGCTGAGCTAAGAAAAAAAATCTTAGATAAGGAGAACATTTAAAGCTAGAGTGATAAGCACCTGAGCTGCCTTAAGAACTCTTTGACCCCATGGAGAATTTAATAGCTAGAGGCTAGTGATTTTTTTTTAATTTTTATTTTTTTATAGATAGTGAATCCACAGGTTCAAAAAAATCTATGTAATAAATTTTACTTTCACTGTCTCCTCATTCATCACTCTCCCTTCTTTCTATAAATAATGTATGAGTTTACTATAATCCTTCCAGTGTTTTCTAGGCAATATATGCACATCTCAATGTACATTTGCTCTTCCTTTATACATAAAAGGTAGCCTACCTTCTGTATGAAATCTTATGAAATCTGATTATTTTTTTTTAGATAACAGTGTATCTTGGAGATTTTTCTACATCAGAACATGGAGACGTCCCTGGTCTTTTAAAAAACTGCGTATTGTTCTTTTGTGTGGAAAGCAGTTATTTATTGATGGACACAGATCGCTGCAATATATGAGCTTGTAATTAGATCATCATGTACATTTGTAAATATATCTTCACGATTAACTTCTAGAAGTGAAATCCTTGGATCTTAGAGTAAACTAGTTTTCTTTTGAGAGTTATTGCCAGATTGCCGTCCATAGGTGTCGTACCATATGACAGTCCAACTGGCACTACAATGAACGTCTCTTCCTCTGCAGACTGACATACAAAAGTGCGTGTCAAATTTTTGAATTTTATTTCAAACCTTATAAGTGTGAAATGGCATCTCACATCTCATATTTACTTTTATTTTCTTATGTATGGTAATGAGTATCTTCTCATACACTTAAGGATCTTTTCTTTTTCTCTGAACTGCTTATGTCCTTTGCCCATTTTTTTTTAATTTTTTAAAAGATTTTATTTATTTATATTCAGAGAGCAGGAAAGGGAAAAAGAAAGAGAGGGAGAGATAAACATCAATATGTAATTGCCTCTCATGTGCCCCCTACTGGGGACCTGGTCCTCAACCCAGGCATGTGTCCTGACTAGGAATCAAACCAACAACCCTTTGGTTCATAGCCTGCACTCAATCCACTGAGCTACACCAGCAAGGGCGTCCTTTGCCCATTTTTCTACTGGACTTTTGATGTTTTCATTAATGATGTCTCAGAACATGTTATACATGAAAAATAATTATCTAGAGGCTGGTATACTTCATGAAGCACAGAAAATAATATTTTTAGAAATTTTTCAATTACAGTTTACCATCAATAGCATTTTGAATTGGTCTCAGGTATACAGCACTGTGGCTAGACAATCACACACTTTTCAAAGTATTCCGCATATTTCCAGCACCCACCTGACACCATACATAGTTATCTCAATATCATTGACTATATTCCCTATGCTGCACTTTACATCCCCATGACTATTTTGTAACTACTAATTTGCATTCTCAATCTCTTCACCTCTTTCGTCAGTCCCCCACCCCTTCCCATCCGGCAATCACCAGTCGGCTCTCTGTGTCTACGAGTCTGTTTCAATTTTGTCAGTTCATTTATTTTGTCCTTTAGATTCCACATATAAGCAAAATCAAAATAGTATTTGTCTTTCTCTTTCTGACATTACTTAGCCAATACCTTCTAGGTCCATCCATGTCATCACAAATGGTAAGGTTTCATTCTTTCTATGACCAAGTAATATTCCATTGTATAAATGTATCACTGCTTTTTTATACACTCACCTATTATGGGCATTTGGATTGTTTTTATAGCTCAGCTATTGTAAATAACACTGCAATAAACATAGGGCTGCATATAATCTTTCAACTTAGTGTTTTGGATTTCTTTGGATAATCCACAGAAGTGGAATCTCTGGGCCATAAGAAAGTATGATTTTTAATTTTTTGAGGAAATTCCTGACTGTTTTCCATAGTGGCTACACCAACCTGCATTCCCACCAACAGTGCGTATCTCGCCAACATTTGTTATTTGTGGATTCATTGATGATAGCCATTCTGACAGGTGTGAGGTGATACTCACTGTGGTTTTAATTTGCATTTCTCTGATATTTAGTGATGCTGAGCATCTTTTTCTATGACTACTGGTCATCTGAATGTCCTTTTTTAAAAAGTGTCTATTCAGGTCCTCTGTCCATTTTTTTAGTTGGATTGTTTGTTTTTTTAGTGTTGAGTAGTATGGGTTCCATTTTAAAGCCTGTGCTCTCTAAAGCACAGCCTATAAAAAAAGGATCACAGAAAAATAGAACGATTCATGAAAATCTATCTACAAGGTCAGGAAAAGACAAGAATTTCTGGATATTTCTTACAAGCCTATTTCTGGTTGGACTTGGAGATGAATAAAACTTTTTCCATGACAAATTTCTATGAGCCCATATTTACAGTACCTACTTGGCATGGAGATGCTCAAAGTATAGAGAGTAACAAAAAAACTAGTCTAGAGTCAGTGAAACTCTGGAATGCACTGAGGATATGGCCTACAGTCCATAATTTGCTGATGAATGAAATTCCTGATGGCAGGGTCTTTCTATCAGAATTCTTGAAACACAGAGGTGAGAATGAACTAATGAATATATAGATTACGACTATATGAAATGCAGTTTCAGAGCAGTGATTCATAGACAATTCCCAGGTGTTTTGATGTGGGGATTACAGCAGGGTAGCACCATCTCCCCACAGTGTGGTCCAGGGCAAGGATACTGTGAGGAGAAACTGGGCCAGGTCACTAATTATCAACCTTCTATATTAAAGCACACAGGAAAGTTTAATTTAATTAAAGAAAATGAAATTTCTTTAATGGGCTATCATCTTGGGAGTTTTCAATTAAACACTTGGGGGTTTGCTTTGCAAGATTACAATTTCTCACCCTTAAAATAGAGCAAATATATGTAAACATAAAAACAAACTTCTTTTAACATTATTTTTAATTTAATTTAGTGTTAAATGTGAAATAGTTCAAACGTACAGAAAACTATATAAAGTGATATAATAAAACTCAAGCACCTTCATGATGTATATCAGATATTAACATGTTATTTTAATAGTCAAGATAGGCTATTTATGCTATGAAACAAACACCACCAAGACATCAGTGGCTAAAAGTAACAAAGTGTTATTTCTCTCTCACACTTCATGTCACCCCGTGTCAGCGAGGAGGTCCTATTTGTTGAAATCCCTCAGGGTCGCAGGTTGACAGAGTCCCCAAAATCGACTCTGTTTCAACAAGAGGCTCTGCATTTGTCACAGCAGTGGGAGAGAGCAGGAAGATTTGCACATCTGGGAGTGACACAAGTCACTTTTTCTCACATTTCATTGGCCAGTGCAAGTCACATGGCCATGCTTAAGCTCAAGGTTGGGTAAAGGTAACCCTCCCTTGTATCTGCAAAAAAAGAGGAACCAAAACATGGGCCAGAATTTTCTTTCAACAAAGACTCAATAAAGAAACTGAAAAGACTAAAATAAATAAATTCCAATGAGATTAATTTAGAAAAAAAAGTTTAAATGAACAATAATATGTATGAAAAGGAAGCATTAATTTTGAAAGAAATTTAAAAGAATGTAGCATGAACAATGTAAATACTAACCAGAAAAAACCCGTGCTAATGTCAATCAAAATAAACATTAAGGCCATGACACAAATAGGTAGGAAAAAGCAGCTACAAAGATGAAAGAACATGAATTTATTGTATAAAACTCCCTTCAGAGAAAACTATAACTATAACAAACATCTAACTATAATTTTACACAAACTCTTCCAGAGAATAAAGAGAAAATACCACAGCAAATTTTATTTTATTATTTTAAAATATTTTATTTATTTATTTATTTTTAGAGAAAGGGGTATAGGAGGGGGAAATAGGAAGAGAAACATCAGTGCAAGAGAAGACATCGATTGGTTGCCCCTCCTAGGTGCCCCAAACTGAGGATTGAACCCGCAATTCAAGCAGGTGCCTTGACTGGGAAAGCAACCTGCGACCTTGTATATTGCGGGACAACACTTCGCTGGACAATGCCCAGCCAACTGAGCCACACTGGTCAGGGGACACAGCACATTTTAAATGGCTAGGGGAACTTTGACAGCATAACTAACCAAAGACAGTAAAAAATGAAACATTGCAGACCAGTGTAATTCATGAAATGTGCTAAGAAAACCATAATGACCCAAATCGAGAGTGTGTGTAAAACATAATATATCATATTGGAGAACCTATTAATATAATTCACCATAATGTAATTTCCTTTAACATATTAAAGGAGAAAAATTATGTAACTATTATAACCAATGCAAATTAGCATTAGATATAAATCAACATGCATTCATGCTAATAACAACAAACTAGAAATAGAAAAACTTTTAATTTAATAAAAGGTATATGTAAAAAGACTACAGCAAACATCACACACAGTAATGAAATGTTATAGCATTTGCTTAAAAGTTAGGAACAAGGCAAAGACAGTATTGCCTACTTAATATTGTATCAAAGTTCAAAATTACACTGGAATACTGTCTGACTATACAATAATCAATAATTACATTATAGGAAGAAAAACATGGAAATAATCAAGTTTATAAGGAAAAGAAAAATATATCATTGTAAGTGAATGACCTGGCTCTCTAAATATAAGGCTCCAAAAAATCTATAGGAAAATTATGAAATAATAGTTTAGTCACACTGTTATATACACAATCAATACTCAAACAACTAAAATTTTATACACCACCAATGTATATTAAAAAACGTAATTATTATACATTTAAAAATTGCATGAATGACTAAGAGGCCTCTGCAACTTGTTTGCTGAGCTCACTTCTTACACAGCTCACTTCCACCTCTGTGACTCTCCAGGTGAACTTTCTCTTACATTTCGAAAAGAAAGGAAGATAGCTGCGGTGCGGAGAGAGACACAATCCATGTCCCAGAGATGAGAGCCCCAGCACAGACTCAGAGAACCTGGAAAGCAACCTATGACAGCGCCGGAAATGCAAACCTGTGTGAAAGAAGACACTATTCCGCAAATGCTGCGGGGACACCTAGTTATCCATAAGAGGAAAAATGTAACTACGGATCCTGCTTTGAAAAGTTGACTTTACATGGATCAAAGACTTAAGTAGGAGAGAAAAACTTTAAAATAGTTCATAATAATGAGACTATTTCATGACTTCAAGCTAGGAGAACAGTTATTCAGTTGGTTATTCTGGTTGATTTCTCTGCAATTAAATTGTAATTCCAGTTTGGTCCTGGGAGGAGGATAGCGTAGCTTCCACTCACTCCTCTGCCATCTCGGATCCCCCTAGAAGAAGAGTTATTAAACAAGATTTTTTAAAAGCCAATCATAAAGAAAAAGATCAATAAATGTGGCTTTCAACAAAAGGCCCCATAAATAGAATAAAAGACAAGTAATAACAAGATCTTGGAACAACCAAAATATTCCCAAGGGTAAATAAGTTCATTTCTAGAAATGTAATTAAGATATTGCAGATGTAGTTTCATGTACGACAAATGTTTAATTGCTGTAAAATACACCTTCAAAAACACTTACTATCTGATCCATTTGTAAGCATAATAGTTCAGTCATATTAAGTGTATTTACATTATTGTGCAAGCAATCTCCAGAATCTTTTCTTGCAAAACTGACAGTCTGTACCCTTTAAATAACACCTCCCATCCCCTCCTCCCTCAGGTCCTGACAACCACCATTATACTTTCTGGCTGTGTCAGCTTTAGTATTTTAGGTACATCATATGAGTGGCATCATACCATATTCACCTTTTTGTGACTGGCTTGTTTCACTTAGCATAACATCTTCAGAGTTTATTTATGTTATAGCATGTATCAGAACGTCCTTCCTTTTTAAGGCCAAATAATATTGCATTGTATGTTTACAGCATGTTTTGTCTATTCCTTTGTTAATGAACTCTTGGGTTGCTTCCGCATTTTGGCTTTTTTGAACAGTGTTGCAATGTGTACAAATATCTCCTTGAGACTCTTATTTCAATTCTTTTGAGTATAGATCCAGAAGTGAACTTGCTGGATCATACAGTAATTATATTTTTAATTTTTTGAGGAATTGCCATATTGGTTTCCATAGCGGCTGTAGCATATTACATTCCCACTAACTGTACACAAGGATTCCAATTTCTCCACATTCTCACCAACACTTTGTTTTCTGTTTTTTTTTAATAGTAGCTATTTTGACAAGTATGAGGTGATATTTAATTGTGGTTTTATAGTTTGTATTTCCCTAATGATTTTGATGTTGATCATCTTTTCTTTCTCTTCAGTCTTTTATTTATGCAGATCTAAAAACACTTTAAGGATATTTTATCGATTATGCTATTACAGTTGTCTCATTTTTTCTCCCCTTATTCCCCTCTGCCCCGTACCCCACCTTCCTCCCGCATTCCTCTCCCTTAGTTCATGTCCAAGGGTCACACATACCAGTTTTTTGGCTTCTCCATTTTCTATACTATTTTTAACTTCCTCCTGTCAATTTTCTACCTATCAATTATGCTTCCTATTCCTTATACCTTTACCTCCATTCTCCCCCCACCCTCTCCCCATTGATAACCCTCCATGTGATCTACATTTCTGTGATTCTGTTCCTGTTTTAGTTGTTTGCTTAGCTTGGTTTTTTTTTTTTAGGTTTGGTTGTTGATAGTTGTGAGTTTCTTTACAATTTACTGTTCATAGGTTTGATCATCTTCTCTTTCTTCAATAAGTCCCATTTAACATTTCATATAATAAGAGCTGGGTGATGACGAACTCCTTTAACTTGACCTTGTCTGGGAAGCACTTTATCTGCCCTTCCATTCTAAATGATAGTTTTGCTGGATAGAGTATTCCTGGATGTAGGTCCTTGCTTTGCATGATTTTGAATACTTCTTTCCAGTCCCTTCTTGTCTGCAAGGTTTCTTTCAAGAAATCAGCTGTAGTCTTATGGGAATTCCTTTGTAGGTAACTCTCCTTTTCTCTTGCTGTTTTTAAGATTCTCTCCTTACTTTTAATCTTGGGTAATTTAATTATAATGTGTCTTGGTGTATTTCTCTTTAGGTCCAACTTCTTTGGGATTCTCTGAGCTTCCTGGACTTTCATGTCTATTTCCTTCACGAGGTTGGGGAAGTTCTCCTTCATTATTTGTTCAAATAAGTTTTCAATTTCATACTCTTCCTCTTTTCCTTCTGGCACCCTTATGATTTGGATGTTGGAATGTTTAAAGTTGTCCTGGAGGTTCCTAAGCCTCTCCTCATTTTTTTGAATTCTTGTTTCTTCATTCTGTTCCAGTTGAATGTTTATTTCTTCCTTCTGCTCCAAATAATTGATTTGAGTCTTGGTTTCCTTCCTATCACTGTTGGTTCATCTACTTATTTCTCTGTAAATTGATAATTAAAGAAATGTGTTAAGGCTTTATCCTGCCATTCTATATGATGTGCATGATAGGGAAAGCAAATAGCCCTGGTAGATGGAAGGAAATGTTACTCTATTGAAAAATCCTCTCTTATCCAGCAAGCAAATGATGTGATTAGAAAATTACAGTTTTCCAATCCTTTCAGAAGTAAATGACTCTGGGAAGGATTATCAGTAGATAGTAAAAACAAAAAATAAATTAAAAGTTGATGGGGAGATTTAGAGTGAAGAGATCAAGCTTTCAGCACTTGAACCCTGTGAACGAGCTCAGCATCATTCAAAGCCAGAATGTTCTTCCTGATATGAGGCAATGGGATCACCATCACATGGCCTTTGAAATGTTCTCACTGAAAAAGGAAAAGAAGACTCTAAGTCTAATCAATTCTTAAATCTAAATTCTCTGAAAACACTGAGATATTAAGAAAAAGTTGGGTAATACCAGGAGGACTATTCCAATCTGGAACATTATACAGAGTAACTGAAATGGCCTCTTTGTCAAGTCAGTTTGTTTCCTTTCTTGCTAGAATATTACAGTTGCTTCTAAAGTGATCGCTCTGCCTCTGAATTCTTATTCTCCTTTCCCTCGTAGTCACATGAATAATATAAAATTTCTTGTCAAGCTATAAAAGTAGAATCACTCAATAACCAAGTCTTAAGCAGCTTCTTAGCTAGACAGTAGAGGTGTGTAAAGACAATATATACATAACCCCTGTCCCACCCACTCTACCGTCATCTCACCTAGGGGAAGGCAGAGAGAGCATAACTTGTTCCTTTTCTGTGTCTGTTTCTCCTCCCTTTGCTTTTCACTTTGGTCATAGTTGGCTAAAATGTCCTGGATCCTTCTGAAGGTTTTATGTTATGTTTATTATTTTAATTGTTCTAAATATTGTTTATAATAGATCAAAGTAAAGAAACATCATCATAAATTTTTTCATATCTAGTTAATACAAAAAAGTTTGAAGTAGGTTTAGTCAATATCTTCCCAATTTTATAAATAAACTCATGAATAAAGTATTTGCTCAAGAACACACACTTATAAAGTAGAAAAGTAAATAACAAACTTTATACTTCTGTGCTAAATTTCCCTTGCCATTATAATTATAATATTCTCATATGCCCAAATTAATTCTCAAAGTAGAACAATTGGTTAGCAGAAAAAAATCAGAATTACTTTGTTCACAATATTTCCATCATAAGAAAGAGCAAAATACTTGTTGTGAATAACTTCCTACAATTTGGAAAATGTCAGTGATGATAATTTTGGTAATTTCTTTTCAGTCTTGTTCAAGTGCCCACGATGCTGAGAAAAAAGCATCAGGCAGTAACTTCAGAGAATGAGGATCTATGCGTTGGAGTTCTGTTAGCATTTTTTCAAATTTAGTAGGATGTGTTTTATTTAATCTCAGGAATTATGCCTTTTTTGTAAATGAAGGTCTTTTCTGGAGGGAAAGATTTTATCCAACTCTCTTTAATGTCCTAAAGAAGTTAATTGTTTCTAATAAAAGTATTTGGTATATTAAAGTAATGTGCTTAATACATTCAGAAGGATTGTAAATAGTAAGAATGCAAATATTTTAGCTCATCACTTACAAGTTCTGTTAAAGTTTTAAGGAACAGAGTGGTTTGATACTATTTAAAATATTTCAGATCAAAGAAAAAGAAAGAAAAAATTTAAAGTCTATATAACAATAAGTACAAAAAAATAAAAATGATAGTTCAAACACAATTATCATTCCAAAAGTTAAGTAACATATTAGCAAATATAATTTACCTGCCTATTATGGGAATAATACAGTATAATAAAGAGTAATTAATTTCAGAAATGGAGAAAAGATTTAATTTTAGGGTATCTATTAATATCATATTTGTAAAAATAGCTTTAGAATGAAGAAAAAATTTAATCATCTTTATAGGTGTCAATAGGCATTTGATATATCTGCCAAACATTACTATTTTTTTAACCTTTTATGTTAGGTCTAATAGAAAATATCCTTGACTTTATATGTAAAAATATCAAATTTAAAAACCACCATGACACTAAATTTAAAAAAAAAAAATCATGATATCTAAGAAAAGACAAACACCCAGAATCTATTTTCCTTCCCTATCTGGCTATGGGGGAACCACAGGGAGGACCGGAGGGAGACACATTGCTACGATATAATGTGAAGGTCTTGGCTATCCGATTGCTCAACTCAGCGCAAACAAGCCCCTCTCACGGTGTAAGGCACAGGTGGCACACACAAGGCCCATGGCCGAATCTGGCCCTCCACCTTGTTTTATCCTGCCCAGCACCTTATTTCTACCCAGGAGCAGCGCTGAACTCTCACTTAACTGTTAAGGAGTAGTTACATTTATACAGTCCTAAAATCATATCCGGCCCTCTGCATGCAACTGCAAGGCTGAAGTGGCCCCCGGTGAAAATGAGTTCGACACCCCTGCTTTAATGTATTGCTGCTGTGCCTGCCCAACTCAGTATGTTGGCAGATCAGATCAGAAGGAGCTGCGTCATGACTTGATATCATAATGGTCCTCAATAGCATGCCAAGAGTTACTTTTTGAATGTTGAATAGGCTCTGCTTTCTATGCTCTAAGAGGTATAGCCTTGCTCTAAAAGAGTAAGAATGTTTTCAGGACATGGCAGAGTTTCCTTATCTATCATATTCTTACTTACCACAACATGGCACTTACATGTTGAAATCTAGAGAAAAAAATTTGAAAGAAATATAAATTATCAAAACTGATCTAACTGGATCCCTGGCTGGGTATCTCAGTGGGTTGGGGGTTCTCCCACACACCAACAGGTTGGTGGTTCAATTCCCAGTCAGGGCACATACCTAAGTTGCAGATTCAGTCCCCAGTCAAGGTATATATGAAAGGCAACCAATCAATGTTTCTCTTTCTACCTCTCTCCCTTCTTGTCTCTCTAAAATTAATAAACATTTAAAATTTAAAATAAATTGATCCAACAAGAGAATATTAATACATCAGCAGAATATTAATAGAAAACAATAGACCGATTGAGAGTAGTCAAAAGTCATGTTCAAAAAGTGCAAATCTTATTATTTCAAAGAGACTTAGAATGTTTACATTGATTGATTGGGTCATAAACTGAGTCCTAACACTTTTCAAAGTAACGATACTCTATAGCACACATTCTCTGACCACAATTCAATTAAGTTAGAGACTGAAAACATAAATTAAAAATTTTGAACATTTTAAAATATAATTTTAGATAACTCATGGTGAAAAGGAGACATTAATGTATGAATTAGAAAATTTTTGAACTGTATAACAAAAGTATTATGTATTGAAAATTGTGGAATGTGGGGAACATGGTGTTTTAAGAGGAATTGGTAATTTTAGGCATTTCTATTAGAAAAGAAGAAAGCCTGAAATGAGCTAAGCATGCAATTCAGTAAGCTTTTAAAAAGAACACAATAAACCCAAAACAAGAAATAGGAAAGTAAAAGTTATTCATACTCTGTATGAGGATTAAGAAACAAGTAGACAAGCCTCTAATTGGATTAATCAAGAGAAAAACTAGAAGATATTTGTGTGTATATATATATATATATATATATATATATATATATATATATATATAAATAAATATATATATATAATCAATACTGGCTATTTTCTCTTCTCACCATAGTGCTGTTGATCTCTCACGATTTCACTTTTGTGGGGCACCAAGTGATACCTATGTGTGTTACTTGGTCTGTGGATACAGAAGTACCCATCCATCACACCTGCCTCATAGCCCCACCTTGCAATACTGACAGGATTTAGTTGTATTCAGGACATCACGAATCTTCTAGAAGTTCTCTCCCTAATCGGGTCTATGCGTGCCCTCCTGTGCTCCCACCCAAGCATCTTTAACACTCATGATCACGTGTCCCCCAGCCCTGCCCCACACAGTTTGGGCCTGTTACTGGCAAAGAGTCAGGAACATCACTGAATTAGGGAACATTTTCTACACCTTCCGATTTTACTTTAGCTGTTATCATCCCATAGACTTGCTCCCCGGAGCAGGAGCTTCTGGGGCCTGCATACAAACGGGGCGGGGCCCCTGTGCCGTCTTTCCCTCCATGAGCCTCAGAGCAGGGGTGGAGGGGGTGGCAACCTTCTTGCCAGCTCCTTGGTCATTCAGTTAAATAACAGCTTCACAGCTTTTTTGTTTTGTCCTCTGAGGCCCTCTCCACTCTTTTTAGGAAGGATTGAGCAGCCTGATTCCAGGGGCCGGCTGGTGCCAGGTCCTAGGGGGCAGACTGATCATTCGTGCCTGTCCCTCTGCATCCTTTGATTATTCTCATGCTGCACTTACTGTTTATATTTGTTTTATTGTACGTGAGTCTGTAAGCATTATTGCCTAAGACATTTGTATATAACTTGGGCTTTGTAGCTTTTATTTATTCAGAATTGATATGCCATGTTAATGACTTATGATGGTATCCTATTCTAGGCAGCTGTATAGGATCATTCTGTGGTTAAAAGAAGAAAAAGAAAATACTTCCTCTCAAAAAAAATCTTTTAATGTAGAAAAAATAAATTTCACAAAAAAGTAAAAAAAAAAAAAACACCAATTAACGCAAAGTTAAAATTGAGAATATTTTTATCAACAACTTGAATCTAATAAATGTAAAAACTTGGATAAAATGGACAATTACCTGTAGTAATATATCTTAGGAAAATGGGATCACACTAAGTCTAAAACGATTAATAAAATACCCCACATTAAACTTGTGGAATACAAGAAAAATGGCATGTGAGAAGCCTGACATACAGCAGGTGCCTTATTCCATGTTACTTTGCACTCAAAGCCTTTTTATTCTTTCATTCAGGAGTCCTGTCTTTGCTTTTACTCTCTTGTCCTACACATCATTCCTAATACTCCCTCTTTGCTCTTTTCTCTGAAGTTTGACTCATTCAGGCTCTGTCTCATGTTCCAAAATAACTATCATGCTTTCTTCTCCAAGATTAAGGATTTCCGCTGTGACTTACTGCATTTTCATCTGTGACACATCTAGCTGTTGAAATCACATCTGCAGCGCACTCCCCTGGGTATTCTGACTGCGAGTGCGTCAACTCTTCCTTCTTTTCTCAAGAAACAATTAGAGGATGCAGAGGACTGAAAGGATATTGGTCTAAGGAAACAAAAAAAGAAAAAAATAATCCTCACTTGTTTTTAAAGTAGATCAGTAGTAGTCGTAGTATCATTACTGCTTAAAAAAAGTTGTGAAACTTCTTAATTGACCACTGCATCAGTGTGTGAAGTCAGCAGGGTTAAGCATGGTAGCTGTGAGACTTTGTAACTGACCACTGCATCAGGGTGTGAAGACAGCCTAGTTGAGTGTGGTGACTGTGAGGAAGTAATTCTGATTAGGTGGGTCCACCCTAAGGCAAACATTACTGACATTCTCTTTTAGGAAACCTAAAACTCTTTTTAACCATTCTTATTTCTAAAGATGAAGTCGCAAGCTGAGAAATTCCATGCAAAATGAATTTCAAATTTTGTCTCTATATTTATTTGCCTTGCGTGTATCTCCCAGTTTTAGACCATATTAATATTAATCATAAATAGAGGGATAGTCAGGTTTCTATTGGGACAGGATATTCTAACTCGTTTATAGCATCCATGGGAAGGAAATCAATTTACCTAGATGACAATTCATTTCTTTCTGTGGAACTGAAAAAGGCAAAGTGTTAGATAAAGACCAAAGGTGTTAATTACTCAGATGTTCTGAGGATAAATATATACTAATACACAAATATAGAGTTTTCTAATTGGAAGAGAAGGAGGAGGAAGAAAGAAGAAAGAAAAAAATGAAGAAAGAAAGGGAAGAAAGGAGGAAGGAAGAAAGGGAGGGAGGGAGGGAAGGAGACTGAGACATTGTGTCTTCGACAGAACTATCAGCTCCTGGAGAAGGTCAGGGATTAAACCTTGTATAGCATTGCCTTTGAATCTTCCACAGCAGTGGGCACATGGTAAACATCCAATAAATACATGTTCGTTGTTAGAAATAATTAGCCTGCAAGCATATGAGATAGATGAGAGATATTTGTTTTCTTCTAGAAAAGTCAAGGCAAACAAACAAAAAAACTTCCCAAGCTTTGAAAAAGAAATGATGAAATGTATTTTTCACAAAGTTGCACAAGCTATGGCAGAAGGGGGTCATATTTTTCCTCTGAGACAGTTCCATTCGATGCTGTACTAATAGCATCAGCCCGCTGGTACGCAGCCAAGCTCAGGCCACTCACAGGTCAGCCTATTGAGAGAAAGACCTCCAAGAGCTAAAACAATTGATGAAAGGAGTGATGTTAATGAGTCAGAGCATTTTCCTCTCCTTTTTCACTGATGTGTTTAACTTTTTCTAGACATAGCAATCACTTTGCCATGCACTACTTTACTTTCAAGATTAAGTACTCAGAGGATTTATTGTGCCTAAAAATTACTCAAAATGGGGGGGGGTTATGTTTATAATTCTAACCTAGTGGTTGAGTAAATTAATGATATCTAAATGACTCTGAAATCAAGAGATCGTCCTTGAGAAAAGACTCAGAAAAATTCAGATGTATAAATAATGTAGATTTGACCAACTCTAATCAATGAGAACATTGTTCTTTCATGTCCTTAGCTCCTAAATGAACTACTATTCTTTGTCTGAAAACCAGCCAAAGACATGGATTTAGAATACAACCATGGGAAATTAATTAGTTCAATGAGCATGTATGAAGGCACCTTATGTGGCAGGAATAATATTAGATGCTGGTGGGGTGGGGTGACCCCTTTTCTCTCTAGTGAAGAATGGAGAGGAATGAATGGATTCTTTACTCCACAGCATATCTGAACACTTACTGCGTGCTAAACACGTCACAGTTTCTGGAATTAAGGAAATAAGAAGACAGACACAGACCCTGCCTGAAGTTCAGCATCTAGTCGGGACACAGAGTATAAGAAGGTATTAACTTAAGGTCTACTAAGTTTAATAAACATTAAGGGGTATAAATTTTATGCTATAAAAATAACTGATTATTGAAACAGATCATTTATAAGCCAAAGTTAAGTACAACAATAGAGGTATGAGTACCTGATGTGGGAATATGAAAGGCTTCAAAACATGAAAGTCAGGAGAAGGTTTTCGGGAGAAAGTGACGTTTGCGCTGGGATGGAAAAGTCGAGGAGGATGTGCCAGGTAGAAAGTTTCAGAGCTACACTGTGTCTTCAACAGAACTCTCAGCTCCTGGAGGAGGTCAGGGACTAAAGCTTGTATGGCATTGCCTTTGAACCTTCCACAGCAGTGGGCACAGGGTAAGCATCCAATAGATACATGCTGGTTGTTAGGAATAATTAGCCTACAAATATATGAGATAGATGGGAGATATCTGTTTTGGGAGATAGGGGTGATGGGAAACAACGTATCAGAAGTCATAAATTTGTCAAGAAGCCTGGCTTGGTCAGGACACACTAAGGCTTTTTTTGAGGAGAGCAGTAGGGTGCATACTGAGGAGTAGTGTAAATGACACCAGAATGGGAGATGAGCTACAGAATGTGACAGGTGACTTGGAGTAAACCAAAAGAGTTACACTGTTTCCTGTAGGCAAGGAGCCACAATAACTATTTAAACAGAGGAAGAACGTAATCAACATTCTCTCCCTCTCTTTCTCCCCGTCTACCTCCCTCCCCCTTTTTCCCTTCCTCTCTCCCACTCTTCTTCCTTCCCTGGGCCTTCTACTGTTACGTAGAAAATGAAATGGAGTAAAAGAAAAAACTGATGGTAGAAAACTCGGTAAGGAGACAGTTGCTAAAGTTGAAATGAGCAACAATAACCATCTGGAAAAGAGCAGTGACTGGAAAAGATGTGAAGACAAAATTGAAAATCATTTCTAAGGTAGATTTCATAGGGTTTGGTTATTACATGAGTGAGTTTGTTCAGAAGGTAAGAAAACAGGGGAGAAAGAATAAGGCAGAAGAATCAGGAAGACTGAGAAGAGTTCCAGCCAGAAGCATAACTAACATCATTGACTTAGAGGGATGATTCAGGAGACAAATAATGTTAGGAGCAAGAAAATTTTAGATAAGAATAAGAGGTCTACTTCACCAATTTAAATTCCAGGTAACTTCAGAGATATTAAAGAAATGAAAGAGGACATTTCAAATGGTTGATTTTCCGATGCGTGATCCCGTGCACAGGAAGAAGTTTCTACCTGCTCTAAGAATAAAAGTGATAGACATAGAAGCCTAGGTGTGGGGAGGAAGGAAGTTGAGAGTTTTCTAATGAAGTCTCCTTCCTTAGATGAGAAGAGACTTTGTTATCTGCCGAGTTTAGAGTGAGGACAGGCTGAGGTTAAGAAAAGGAGTGGGAGAGACCCCTTGAACTTGGGAATAAGAAGGAAAATTTACCAAATGCAAATGAAAGTTTTTCCATGGAGCCAAGGTCAAAATGAAACTAAAAACCCTAAAAATATAGTTTCATTATGGTCTGTAGCAAAAGAGGAGAAAGTAAATGCTTGGGTCATTCTAAAAGGTGGAATCCAGTTTCTCCCTGGAAAGCCACAATGGGAAAGCTTGTAAAGCTTTGGCACAAGCTAATAATACATATACTAACATCTCTGGGACTTGAAAATATGTTAGATGTGGTTAAATACCTAGTGTGAGAAAGAAGTGCATTATTGGCTAAAAGGAACTAGACAGATTTAAATGAGCTCTGCTGTTCATTAAAATGCCATTACTAACAGCAAACTGCTATACTAAATCATCTTGGGTTATTTTAGCTCACTTAGAAAGGTGAAACTCATCTTAAAATGTATCTCTATTAAAGATACAAAGTAGCCAATGACCTAATTGGTTCATTATGTTTAACTAATGTTGACTTTTCAACTGCAGTGATGTCCTGAAAGAGTGCTCTGTTTTCAGCCACTCTGTAAGTGAAAACACATTCCTATTTTAACTTCTTATTGAACAGAGCCAAAACTTTGTTTTGTTCCTCTGGGTCCTTAATCAGTATCCTGAGTATTAGATAACGTGATGCAAGCTGACTGGTTATCGACCTCTCTGTTGACCTGGCTCCAGTGAATATTAAATATAGATGGAGAATCTGCATGAATAGTGGAAGACACAGGCAACCACTTTATTCCTTTGTCCCGTGACTCTTCGAGCTGAGAGAAGAGCTAAGAGAAATGCAGCAGAGCACACACAGACATTCACTGCTGGCTATGCACAGGCTGATCTTGGTGCCTCTGTGTGACCTTTTTCCTAACGGCAAAAAAAGGGATTACTTGAGATACTGAGGCAAAATACCATGCTCAAGTTTGAATCTTCATGAACACAAACCTCTTTTTATCACAAAAAATTATATTGAGTGTTCTTTTGAAAGAGGATTAGCACCTTTAAAGGGTAAGACAATCTTTTGTCAAGAAGAGAATTTCAGGAAGTTATACTCTAACTGGGAAGCCTAAAGTAGAAGGGACTATATAGATATCATATTGGAGTCAACTTAAGTGACTCTAGCCTTGAAGGTACCTAGTTTCCAGAGTTGGTTTCATCTTGTGGTTGTAAGCTCAGAATTGCCTCAAAGTTTATACATATATATGAACTTTGTATATATGTGTATACATGTATACATGTGTAGATATGACATATATATATATATATATATATATATATATATATATATATATATGCCACTCCAGGATCTGTAGCCTCTTAGAGAAGCCTTATTTTGACTTTTAGTGCCCCATATATAATTATACTATTCTTTTCTTAATTATTCTAGAGATTATAACATGTATGCTGGACTTATCTAATACAAAATGTTGACTTTTATGTTTCCTTGATAGTTCAGAACTTTAGAACACTTTATTTCTTTTAGTGATAAATTGGATCATTTTCCCCAATTTTTCTCTTCTTCTCTATGATAGAAAAATACGCCCATGACATTTCCATCTGATGGCGGAGCGCCTCCACTAGTGCAAGCAGGACGGATTTCCCTGATTTATTGATACTCAGCCTCACCAAGTAACTTGCTTTGACCAGTGGCATGTTAGTGGACATAATCAAACACCAGTTTTAAATGTGCTTATATAATTTGTCCTGCGTACTTGTACTTCTGACCTTGCCAGGAATAGGGGATGCCCCCAAGGAACCCCCACAGTCTAAGACTGAGACATAGAAAGTGCACCTGACGTCACACGGCAGCCTCAGCCCAGCCCTGCTAAACTGAGACCAGGTTCAACTGACCCAAAGATCCAGGAGTGAGATAGATAGATAGATAGATAGATAGATAGATAGATAGATAGATAGATAGATAGATAGAAATGTACTAATATTTTAGAAGTATATACATATATGTTTATAAGCCACTCAGATTTGAAGATTATTTATTATAAAGCATTATTACAGTGAGAGCTGATTAGTAAAACTCTTGCTTAGTTCCTTAGTATTTTATTAGAGAATAACTGAAAAAAAATAGATGTAGTATAAATTGGCTAGTGGTAGTTCTGGCAATCTTTTCAAATATTCACAGTACTAGGAGCTATTTATTGTTCTTTATTTGTTTCGAATTGATACATATGTAACGTTAAGTAAGTATGCCTTTTAAAATATCACTATTATATAAATATATCCTTAAATAGTTATTCCATTCTCAAACATTTAAAGGTTGTACACAGATTTTTTATGACACCAATAAGTACATTGTTCATATCAGTTTCTAGGTATCGTTAATGCTGTAGTCTGCAGATTTTCCTCTTGCTTTTCCTGTCAACATTGAATTTGCTTTTGCTAGCAAATAGCACTGCCTGAAGTTCACTTGAAATTAAAAAAATATTTTGTGGAAAAGACTATAGCACACATTTCTCTCAAATCAGATCATTTATGTAATATAGAATACAGGCTTTGCAATTGCTCAACTATACCTGACCCAAAGAGAGTGAATTATTAAATTGCGTCCATTTAACTCAACATAAAGCAACTTATACAAATATGAATGGGAGATAGTGTCAGAAATGTTAAGAAGTGAAGTATACAAATTAAATACGTTAAATGAATGTTTGGAAGCCAAGCATACAAGTTTGGAAAAGGATCTATCAATATAGCTTAGGTTTATGTGGATATAAAACTATTAGAGAAAATTCTACTTCTCTCCATTAAAAAAGATGGAAAGAAAATAGCAAAATAGGGATGAAAGGCAAATGGTGGGTTTTGATATGGGATTAGATTAACTCTTAGGAGATAAGATCAAGGGATGGAGCTCCTCTGGGGCTAAGGGCGGACCCTCTCCAATGGAAGAGAGTATCCTGGGTATTCAAAGGGAAGTTGGAGAAGTGGCCCCAACGTGGAGCCCCAGCTCCAAAGGAAGAGAAAGCTTTGCTTTACAATATGTGCAAGTACGACTGATTTCACTGGGCAACCCCCGGTCTATCGCACCTACTTGTCTATGTGGCAAGGTGTGGTGGGGGTAATGACAACATTTACATCAGTGGGATAAAACGGCAGCTGAGGAGGATCTGCAACAGCGTGCAATGAATTGGCAGCAGCAGGACCATCAGCTGAGAGTTTTGAAAGACAAGGAGAATCAGGTCTAGAAGGATGCCCTGGGGCCTCGTGGTACTGAAAACATAATTTGAGGTCAGAAAGCTAGAACAGTGTCTCTGGGGACTAACAATACTCAATTTATTTTATGCTGCCTGATGCTAATGATGAATCTTAATCCAAGGTAAGTAGATAAGTCTCGTCACAAATTTAGATGCGTGGCTGCCAAGTGTGAATTTCGCTTCACTGACTTGCTAAAGCTATTTATAGAGAGGGACCTAGCAAACTGATTGAGAGGGAATGCTCTGGGTTTGAATCCATTTCTGACATTCATTACCTGTTTGACTTTAGTTGCTGAATTTCCCTGTGCCTCAATTTCCTAATCTATCACTGCAAGTAACATCTTCATGGGGTTGGTATTATGGTTAAATTACTCAACACATGTAAAAGAATTCCTGGCTTGAAGTAAAAATTAAATAAATTCTAGTTATTATTATTCCTTGCTTTATCAAGGACAGGTTATAAGGCCTCCTTGGTTTTCTGCCCCTTTCTCCCTAAGCTAAGCTAAGACCGTAGCAAAAGCACGAAGGAGTGGGAAATGAGAACTAGATGTGACTCAGTGATAAATTCTCACTGCTTCGGCCTTTGTTTGTGCTTGTCTGAGTGTGCACGGTCGTCAGGGAGATAGCTATCTCCTTCCTTCTCCTGGCTGCAGCCTGGGAAACGAGCAGACAAGAACGCCAGATCTCATACTGGGGAAGAAAGAGACAGATGACAGAATTACCTTGGTGATGCCCTGACTCCTGGGTGTGTGGTATGTTTGCCTTTCCCTGTGTTCTGCCTTTGGGAGGTGGCTGCTTTTATGAAACAGTTCAGACTTACTACATTCATTTTTGAAATAATCATTACTAAATTTGGAAGGAGAGCAGTTTGAAACTAAGGGAAAATAATCAGCGAAAAATGTAAAATCCAAATTATCAAGGTTTCTTTTCTAAGGAAAAGAAAAAATATAAATTTAATGTTACTTCATAACACACTACTGAAATAGAATTATTCCTAATTTTATGCTTACTTAAATACTCATGGTCTAGGTGAGTTTCTAATAAGTATTAAAGGAGTACAAATAAAAAATTTAAAACAGAGATCAAGTCTTGCAAGGGACTACAGGGTACCTAAATGAGTTTTCCCAACAAAATATTCAAGGAAATCTAAACATGAGGGTTGGCATGAAATGCTATAGATCGATATTTTTTGAATTCTAAAAAGGTTTATAATATATGTTCTTTGATAAAAGCTGATGATAAGGTGGTTTTATATGTTTAAATAATTGTAATTACTTAAATTAAAAGGAAGGACAAGATTGTATACATCCCTATACATGTGTGTGTATATCTACTAAACATTTTGGAAAAATGTATATAAAAATGCGAGCACTGGTCATCTTTGAAGGATTAACAATGGTATTTGTCTTTTTATATTATTTGTTATTATTATCACTTAAAATTTTATAAACATATTTATAATGTGTTCAAAGGAAGCATAAGGCAATTTCCATTTTTTTTAAGTTTGTAAAAAGTGGAACATACTCATAAAATGTAAAATTTGTTTCTGCATTCATGTAATTCATTTATGAAGGGGAGTTGAACTATTGTTCAAAGAGGTGGCAAAGATTAGGGGAATGAGTTTGTCATTCATTTTTTTAATGTGTAGATTTGAGTCAAGTTAGACTCCCAGAAAAAATAATGGAATGAATACATATTTGCATAGCACATTAACCAAAAAACAAGCCCAACAGAAAACAGTAAAGGAATCTCCCTTTATAAAGAAATTAGCAAACTGCCGAAATTCCTTACTGCAGAATCTAAAATACATATGCTTTTTAAAATACTATTTGATACAAGTAAAAGGCAGGTGCTCAGCTGCTTGGGGGAAGAAAGTCAGCAGTATCCCTGAGAGTGCTTTCCTTGGAGATTGGACCCTCGGCGTTTGGGCGGGTTTCAGAAGTGTGAGTCACCGTATTACAGCCCCTAGACCACGAGCTCTGTGAGGAATCGCAGTGTTTTTTGTTAACAGCCTTATCCTCAGTTTCTGGCATACGGTGAGGGCTGAATAAATATTTGTTGAATAAATGCCTGGAGTTGTTTTTCGCTCCCACATAATGGCAGCAGTGGAAGGGGAAACAAAATGGCAATGTCATTTTAATTCGACCCAACCTAGTTTCCTAACCAGAAGGAAACAGCTGCTCGGCCACAGAGCAAAGTTAACCAAATAGACATAAATATTCCTCCATCAAGTAAAAATGTGCGAGCCTTCGAGCATTACACTGATGTGGAAATCAGCCAGGATGACCTGAACAGGACTCTCTAAAATAAAAAAACAGTTAAAATCCAAGAGACTAAGACTTGAAATAATTTGAAATCTCACGCTTTGCATTTTTCTAAGGAGGATGTAAGGAGTCTTCCCAGTAACTAAATTATAATAACAGTTGCGTAATACAACATTAGACTAAAATAGTATCTTGCTTTTCTAGGTGGCCCTCCATAAGCCAGAGTACTAAGAGAACTCCTCTGTTGCAGCTTTAATCAAAGACTTGGGGACTCAGACCACCTCCTGGGAGGCGGCACAGAAGCTAAGTGAGACTCATGGGAAGCCATCTTGCAACCTCACCAACACCTGGTCGCAGGTGTGTCCGATGGACAAAGATGTCACAGAATTCCACTGGATTTTAGAATGGACTCGATTGTTTGGCCTTGCCTTCTACGAACATTTTCACATCTTAAATTCTACATTTGTTGTTAAGATGCAAGCTCATCAAAAGTTATAACTGCAAATGGTTTTGGTTAGACATTTGTCAAAATCATGACTAATTTTTAAGCATACAATAAGCTATTGCCAACTAGGACTAGGCACTAAGACTTTTCCAACTTGCTTGACTGAAATTTCATACCTACTGAACAGCCCCTCCCCATTTCTTCCCCTCTGCCCTTGTCTCTCCCAACCAACATTCTGCTTTCTGCTTCTAGGAGTTTGAATAATTCAGATACTTGATGTAAGTGGAATCATGAAAGGTGCATATATATTATTCCATTATCTATAATTATGTATGTATGCAAATTACATCAGAAGTCAAATCAAAATAAATAAGAAAAACAGGTGAAAAAGTTGTTCATTGGAACTATAGACAAAACTAACCAACAAAATACCAAGTAGAAATTAATCATATGTATATCTCACATATTTTCATTCTCATCCATTTATGACTATAATAAATTTTTACTTAATTTACTCAAAAAAGTCATAGATGATTTAGTTATAGAAATAGTTCCTATTTTTTAACTCATCTACATGGGAAGACTAAATTACAGACTCAGAACAGCCAAGGTCTTAAAGCAGAAGTTTATTTAATAGGGATGTAGTGAATATACGAGGGAGATCAAGGCATATCTATTAAATAACTGAAAATTACTCAAAGAAGAAGGTTAAATTTATTAGATTATTAACATAGCACACAGAAGCGAAAAGTGTCATCCTGTCTTGACAAAGTCGGGAGAAAAAGGCTGCTCTGGGTCTTCAGCATCAGAAACTTGAATTTCTTCTCGAGTATTGATATTAACTATCCCAGTGCTAGTAACCTTCATTTTTGGTGCCTCTGTTCAAGCTATATTTCCAAGAAAAGGAATTGGATTTGCCAAACTTAGATTCGACATCTCTGTCCTTGATAAATCAGGCAGGCGAGTGTTTTGGGTCAGGCAGTGGTGAAACTGACACAACCGCAAGGTACAAACTGAAAACCGAGCATTGCCCCAAACTGTGTCACCACAGTGGGAAGTCCCTGTGGGCAGGGCGTGTTCCTTTGGGGTGGAAGTGAAGGGTGAGGCATTACAGCCCTTTTAGAATGTGGCTTGGCCACAGCTGGATTTTCTGTAGGACTAAACCAAGAAGTAGAATTGTATTTCTTAACTGGATTTGAATAAGCAAAATGTAGTATGCCAAATCCTACAACCCAGTTTATGACCTGGATTTAATATTAGAGTTCTTCCCACTTCCCTCTACCTCCAGCTTCCATTGATAAAGACAGTGGCCACATTTTCTTTGCATCATCTTTTATGACTGATTCATAAGAAGTGAGAGCCGATTTCTCGCTGACTTACATGCAGTTCTGTGTTTAGCTCTTTAGACGTGGGAGGACTACATCTTGCTGGCTCGGTGCTTGCACCAGGAATTAGACAATATTTCAGTAGTCATTTGCTAGAAAAAATGCAAGATGACATCTACCTCTTTTGACTAAAATGGTATACTGAGAACTTAAACATAGTCCAACATCTTATAATTCTCAGATTATCTCCCTTTTTTCTCTCCTTTTTAAATTGTTATTCAGTCACAGTTGTCCCACCTTTTCCCCAATTGCTCCCCCCTTGGCCTGTTCCCCCCACACTCCCACAGCCAATAATTATAAAAAATATACTTGTAAAACTTCCCTTATACAGGAATATCAGAAATCTTTTCTGATATGGCTAGGTGTTTTAGTTATATTGCTTCATAACATATCATTCCAAAACTCAGAAGCTTAAAAAACAAACAGTTCTTATCTCACTATCTCTGTGGGTCAGAAATCCAAGTGCAGCTTAAGGCGGTGCCTCTCTCAAGGTTTTTTATGAGGTTGTAGTTAGGGTGTTGGCTAAGACTGTGATCTCTCTTGAAGTCTCAACTGGTAGAGGATTCACTCCCAAGCTCCCTCAGTATGGTTGTTGACAAGATTTAGGTCTTCAGGGGCTGTTGAACTGATGGCCTCAGTTCTGTACTGGCTGAGGGCTACAGGCCTCCCTCTCTCCTTTGCCCAAAACATGCATCTGACTTCCCTCAGCAAGTAAGAAAGTGACACAGACTGCCAAGCAGAAGTCTTTTGGCAACTAATGTTATCAGAGATACCATCTCTCCTACATTCTATTTACCAGTGTGAATTACTATGTCCAGCCCACACTTAGGGGAAAGAATTACACAAGGGTACAAATTCCAGGAAGCAAGAATCACTGGAAGCTCTCTTAGAGGTTGCTTATGACAGCAAGGAAAGCGAGATATGCAATCCCTTTCATATCAGAATTATAGGTATAATCTCACATCTAGAATATAGAAGAAAGTGATCGAGTAAAGCACAATAAAGTAGCATTAAAACTGAGGAGAGACTTTGGGTAAAAATGAATAGCATTTAGTTTTATTTTCCTATAAACCAAGAGGGACAGTGTTTCAATTGGTAAGACAGATTTTCATTGTCAAGTTTAAAGAACTTTATACTAGGCCACAGACTTCTGTATAGATTACCCTCTATAATAGGTAGCTGCCCATCATGACTTCTGGTCATCAATACAAAGAGTTAAGTAAAGATACTGACAATGTAGAAAAGCCTTGTGAAAGAAACCAATATTTTATTACATGTCATTACAATAAAATCTTGAAAAATTATTAAATAGTTTTAACACATAAGGTTATTAAGAAAGATCCATAGAAAGAAAAATGGCAACAATTTAAAAAATTTGTATTAATGCAAAAGCAAACAATTTTGAGGTGAAGGAGTTGAAGAACTGCGGGCCTCTTTCGTCTTTGTAGGAAACTGGCCAATTATCAAAGCTTCATATAAAAAATGAGGATAAGCAAGTTTTTTAACAATAAAATAAGAAAATTACATTTAGTTGTATTAAACTTCTTAATGAATTATGTGATACAGACACCCAGAATGAATACTGTATGGGATGGGTGGAGTAGCTGAGGACCAAACACAGAAAAAGAAAACGTTGGGAAAAAAACCTAAAACATCCAACTTGGATATGTTAAAACCAAAAAGCATGTTTTAATTAAGAATTGGCAGATAGTCTTCCCTGATTTTCACTCTGAAGATTCTTCCCTTAGATAATAGGACACTATCTTGTATATTTTGTTTCCAGAAGAATGCACAGTTAAAACCAATAATAATACACTGATGCCCTACTTAGAAATAAGGAATAAAAATTTTTAAGTAAACATTTCAGATCAATTCACCAGAGAATTTATAGGAACAGAATAATTGGAGGCTTTTAAAAATGTCAACAAACCAGTGCACCCAACATTCCTGGCAATCCATCAGAACTTATTGAATGTCAATGACGTGAAGAGCACTTCACAGAGCGAGAAAGCCAACAAACCATACATAGTTCACAGAATTATTTTTTACAATAATATTTTTCTAATATTTATTATTTGGAAAAATGAAAAGTGTGAAGAAAATATGGAATCACCCACAATAAACATAGTTATCATTTTGCTATGTTTTCTATTAAAATTTGTGTGTTTTCACATATAGATATGTGTATGCATAATAAATTTTAAATATTTATAAATTTTCATGAACTATTATGCAACTTTTTTCCTACCTATGATGTAAGGGTTTGATTTTTTTTCTTATATTACTGAATATTCTTTAAAAAACATGACTTTTAGAATATATCTAGTATTTCATTCAGATTATAACAGAATTCATTAAATCTACTCATATAATAGATATTATGTTATTTCCAACCTAGGTATCTAATTTACTTTTGATATTCATGCAATGAGAAACATCCTAAAGCAAAATTATACTGGTCATTCACAATGAATGCAGCATACAATCTTTTCTGGGAAATAAAGTTCCCACTCTGGTGTGAAATAAAGAGGTATAAACAATTAGACTGACAAATTCTAAGAGATGAATATTGATTGTAATGCAAATATAGATGATAGAAAGCTACTTGCCTTCTGACTAAATAAAGGAGTGAAGGTCTCATAGAGATCTCACTTGCCTGAGACTTGAAGGAGATATATCAGCTTGTTAGACTGTGAGCTTAAAGAATTCCAGACAGAGAATACCATGTGCAAGGGTAGCATTTGAATCATGCTCAACTGTTTTCTTTCTGAAACGCTCTCTCTATTTTTTTAACCCTCACTCGAGAACATGCTTATTGACTTTATAGAGAGGGGAAAGGAGGGAGAGAGACAAGAAGAGAAATATTGGTTGGTTGCCCCTCATATGGGCCCCTATAGGGGATGAATCCACCCTGGGCATGTGCCTTCACCAGGAATCAAACTCGTGACCTTTTGGCTTGCAGGAAACATTCCAATCACTGAGCCACACCCGCCAGGGCTGTGTGTGAAACATTCTCTTCTCTTGATTTCCATGACTACGAACTCTCCCTCTTTTCCTCCTGTCTCTTTTTGGAGAGGAGTACGGAAATCTTCCATTTCTCCTTTTTCAAGCGCATGGGATCCCCTAACTTTAACTCCTGCCCGCTCCCTGACTCCTCAACCACTCCTCGTAGGGAGAAGAGCGTAGGCTCCAGTATGGGTGGAAGTCATTGGCCCACATTTTACATCAATCATCTGCTCTCACTAAGGAGTTGAATGTCTTTTCTTTCTCTTCTACCAGTGGGAGGCAGGCAGCTTTAGTTTGCCAAAACCAAACCTACTCACAGAAGCACTTACCTAAGACAGATGGAAGGTATGAGAGGAGCTAGGGCTGCCACGGCATTGCAGTCAGTCCATTCTATTCTCATATGACTTCAAGAGTTTTGCAGCAATTAAGACAATATTGTAATCTCCACTCTCTGACACGCTATTTCTCAATTGGTTCTGCACTGGACAAAGAAAGGAGGTTCTATGTACTGAACACTTAAAACCCCAGTAACTTGTATCCTGTTTGCAATTATATTTTGCGTGCCATGAGAAGTATTGGTGTGTGGATAGATACAAGAGGTGAGGGAGAGAGAAGCTAAAACAGCTCCCCAGATGCCAGAAGAGAACCTTTAGCGCAGCAGGGGCGGAATTGGGTGAATACAGTGATTCTGGTTTGTTTTTGTTTTTTAATTTTAAGGTATCTGTGCGGGCTCCTGTTGGAGAGGTCAAGCAAGAAGTTAAAAGGAGATTTATAGCCTTGCTATGGGAGATGACAAAAGATCGTTTCTGAGTGCAGAGTTAATCATACATCGGTGAGAGAAGAAAGTTGATTCGCACGTGATTAGAGACAACACAACATAATCAGAAACAGCAGCAGTGTCATGAAAAGACTGTCAGAGCCCAGGAGGAAAACTTCTAGGAATCAGAAATATTGAAGTCATTTCACAAATTCAAAATCTGCACAATGTGAGAAAAAACAGCTATGACAATTTGCTGATATCTCTATTTCTGTTTAATGCAAGTATAGCAGCCTGTTCCCTTTCCCTCTTCGGTCCTCACCACGTCAGAATCACCCTTACGTGGTGAACGGGAAAATGTCAGCAGCTTGGAAGCCTAAATTAAATCTTAGCAGGCTAGGTAAAGGACGTGTTCTAGATTATAATTTAATGTGTGAGCTCTGACAGTGGGAAGTATTCCAGTTTTTAAAGAATAATTTATGACTCAAAAACAAGCAGGAAACTATCTTGCAGGTATGTGAAAGTACTAGCTACAAAAATAAAATATAGCTTCCTAGAGGAGTATATTTGCAGTGGGCGACACACTTCCTTATCGTTTTTCTCTTAATAAATGTGTGCCTGTTTGTAGCACTTTGTCATTAAGCTAGTTCACTAAAAATCACACACAGTGTGTCACATAAAGCAGCATAATATATGCCAGCACAGGCTTCTGTAAGTTGCAAACCTGAGAGGCCAGTTTGCTGTGTCACGGTGCTGACAAACTTGTCTTCTTTACCAACAGTGTTAATAAAATCTGCAGGACTTTAAAGAGGGAGAAATCACATCTAATTGGTGCGGGGGGACTGGAAATTATTTCAGAGAGGAGGTCAAACTTGAGCCAGACCATCAAGAATTTTGACAGATGTGGATTCGGCAAAATAAAAAAGACTAAAAATATGGGTGTTTGTCAAAGTACATTAAACATTGTAAAATGAAATTGGGTATTTCGAATTCAGTGTTTCCATCTCTCCTGGCTACCTTAACACGATGCATTTAAGTCTGCCTCACCTCCTGAGAACCAGTACCCCAATCAAAATTAGCCACGGGCTCTTTTTGAAATTCATGGCAACCATCAAGGACCTCAGAAATTCCTTCCTAACTTGCTCCTATTTTCATCTTTCTTTTGTCTTTTGTTTGTTTGTGTGTGTGTGTTTGTGTGTTTGGGTTTTTCTGTCTGGCTCTGACTCTTGGCTCTGGCGCTTACTCGAAGTTAGCACGTTTTAGCTTTTAGATTTGGGTGTCTATGTTAAGTCTCCCTGATGTTTGGTTATTAATTGTCCTTAATAATTTTTTTGACAAATACTCAACTCTGTGAGACTTCCTACTCTAGACTGTCTCTAGCAAGGTGGCTCTCCTTTTTCTGGGCCTTTGGGACCCACACCCAGTGCCGGGATTTGTGGTGCTCATGGCAGCCTGACTGGGATTCGGCGAAGAATAATTTGAATGTCAACCATGGAACTTGCTTTTATTTTATTGCTATTTCCTTCCTTCTGGTAATAAAAAAAAATACAAATTCATTGAGGAAAGTATAAAAGAAAGAAAAATCACCTGCAATTCTACTTCTCAAGTTAAACACTATTTGTTGAGATATATATATATAGTCTTTTTCCTATGTTATGCACATATTTTTTAAAATTGTGTTTATAGTGTACATACTGCTTGTATTTTGCTTTTACATACTTATTTTATCATGATTATTTTCTAGTATCATTAAACAAAAATGCTTTTCAATGGCTTTATATTTCAATATATAAATATAACAGATGAAATTCTATTAATAGATACTTGTTATTTTTTATTTTTCACTAGTGTATAAGAAACCCAAATGTCAAATGGCCTATATAGTGCAAGTGACAATCAAGGAACTATAGGAACAAAGCTAAATATAACTAAAAATAACACAAATTTTATATTTGCATCTTGCAAAAATATTCTTAGAGACCCACTTAGGGCCACTGAAGATTTCTGAAACATCTCCTAATCATTTGCGTCTCTGCAAATACCCTGTTTCTCCTTAAAGTTTTGCCCACTAAATATATCATTCATTAGTGGATCTTGTCTACAGCAAGTGTGTTCTAATGGTGATTCTCTATTTCCACCATCTTGTTTACATCTATTATTTGGAATTCTTCTGTAAGAAAGATGTATTTCTTTTCTTTCTTCTATGTAGTTGTTTTTCCAGTCACTCATTTATATCAGTATAGACTCATATTTTAGGGGTGAGATCATCCAATAATACTGTTATTTATTTTGTTCAAATTGTTCTAACATTTGCCACTGGGAACTCTTTCAGATATACTCCCTTGTCCTTTCAAGACATTTCCATCTCTACATCCTTTCCTTCCTTCCAATCTATTATCTATCTATCATCTGTCTACTCTTATCTACCTGCATGTCCTCACTTTCTAGTATTACACAATGATTCAGGCTTATTTTTCATTTCCCTGACCAGCCTTAGTATAAACTATTTCTCCAAGAAGCCCAGATCCCTTTTATTAGAGAATTGTACTTAAAAACCAAGATCTTGGTACTACATGTATTAGGCTGTCATTGCTTATAGGCCTAGAACTAGTCCTATAAGCAGACAGAACTAGGAAATATATGTTTGTATACTAATAGTGTACAGGTATCTATATTTATTTCTGTATTTATCTATCTGTATTAAAATAAACACTAATTTGTGTTATAATTTCCAACTGTAATCCAGCACCACAAGGTTCATTCTAGTCTTCCTCCCTCTTGCTTATTTATCTATTCTTTTTCTGACTTTTAAAACTTAACCACAACCACAGTTCCATGTAGAATTGTTATGTCATCCTAAAAGCTTCATTGTATGGCTCCAGAATAGCCACTCTGGATGGTATTACCTCCCTTCTTTCCTAATCTCCAGTAACTGATGGTCTGTTGTTTATTCCTTAGTTTTTCTTTTACTGGCTACCATATAAATGAATGATATAGTAGTAGCCTTTTGAAAGTCTAGCTTCTTTCACTCAACAATATGAAGGCAGTGTTTTAAAAGCATTTTTGCTGACTTCCAGTCAAGGCAGAGGCATAGATAGATTTGCTTTGCCTCCTCACACAACCAAAAGAAGGTTAGCAACAAATTTAAAAACAAAAAATAACCAGAACTGCCAGAAAATTGAACTGTATAAAAGACTGACAACCAAGGAGTTAAAGAAGAAACATTCATTCGGACTGGTTGGTAGGAGGAGCAGAGATGGACAGCTAGGGCAGATAGGACCTGTGGCAAGGTGGCAGCCAGAGGATTGGGGTCAGCAAGGTGGTGGCTGGCAAACCAGGTGGTTCCGCATTTGTGTGAAAATAAACTGGGAGGAACAACTGGGGAGCCAGACAAATAATGCAACTCAGGGTTGCAGCATGGAAAAAGAAAGCCTCAAAACCTCTGGCTATAAAATCTGTAGGGGTTGCGGCAGCAGGAGAAACTCCCAGACTCACAGGAGAGTTCCTTGGAGAGACCCACAGGGTCCAAGAATGTACACAAATCCACCATCTGGAAATCATCACCAGAAGGTCCTCTGGTAATGTTTCAAAGGAAGTGACTAAAAGCCAGCCAAGAGCTGAGCAAGTGGCATTGTTCCCTCTCTGACCCTTCCCCTATATACAGTGCCACGATGCAGCAATGTGAGTTGCCCCACCCTGGTAAATACCTAAGGTCCTGCCCCTTAACACTTAACAAGTGTGCCGAGACGAAGAAAAATGGGTCAAATGAAAGAAGAGATCAAAGCTCCCAAAATAGAACTAAGCGATTAAGAGCTAGCCAACCTATCAGATGCACAGTCCAAAACACTGGTAATTAGGATGCTCACACAAATGGTTGAGTATGGTTGCAAAATAGAGGAAAAAGCAAAGGCTATGGAAACTGAAATAAAGAAAAATATACAGGGAACCGGAAGTGAAGGGAAAGAAACTGGAACTCCAATCAATGATTTGGAGCAGAAGGAATAAATAAACATTCCATTAGAGCAGAATAAAGAAACAAGAATTCAAAAAAAAAAAAAAAAAAGAGAAAAGGCTTAGGAACCTCCAGGACAACTTTAAACATTCCAACATCTGAATCATAGGGGTGCCAGAAGAAGAGAAAGAGCATGAAATTGAAAACTTATTTGAAAAAATAGTGAAGGAGAACTCCCTAATCTGTCAAAGGAAATAGACCTTTAGGAAGTCAAGGAAGCCCAGGGAGTCCCAAAAAAGTTGTACCCATGGAAGCACACACCAAGGCACATCATAATTATATTACTCAAGATTAAAGGGAAGGAGAGAATCTTAAAAGCAACAAGAGAAAAGGAGGCAGTTACCTACAAAGGAGTTCCCATAAGACTATCAGCTGATTTCTCAAAAGAAACCTTATCAGCTAGAAGGGGCTGGAAAGAAGTATTCGAAGTCATGAAAGACAAGGACCTACATCCAAGATTACTCTATCCAGCAAAGCTATCATTTAGAATGGAAGGGTAGATAAAGTGCTCCCCAGATAAAGTCAAGTTAAAAGAGTTCATCATCACCAAACTCTTGTGATATGAAATGTTAAAGGGACTTATGTAAGAAAAAGAAGATGATCAAAAATATTAACAGTAAAATGACAACAAACTCACAACTATCAACTGAACCTTAAAAACAAAAAGAAAAACAAACTAAGCGAACAACTAGAAAAGGAACAGAACCACAGAAATGGAGATCACATGGAAGGTTAGCAGCAGTAAGGGAGTGTGTGGTGAAAGGAGGAAAAGGTGCAGGGGATAAGAAGCATAATTTGTAGGTACAAAATAGACAGAGGGAGGTTAAGAATACTACTGGAAATGAAGAAGCCAAAGAACTTATATGTACTACCCATGGACATGAACTAAGGTAGGGGGAATGCTGGTGGCAGTGGGGTGCAGCATGGAGGGGAATAAAGGTGAGGAAAAATGGGACAACTATAATAGCATAATCAACAAAATATACTTCAAAAAATAAAAGATTAAAAAAAAGCATTTCTGCTGACATAAGAGCTCAGATTACTGGTCAAGATGGTGGCCTAGGTAAACACAGCTCGTCTCTTTGTACAACCACATAAAAATTACAACTAAATTATAGAACAACCATCACTCAGAATTGGCAGAAATTGAGTTGAATTCCAAGTCTGACAACTACAGATTTAGGAAACCAAATTCATCCAGTCTGGTAGGAAGGGCAGAAATGCAGAAGAGGTTGATACAACATCCACATGTGGTAGATAAAAATCCAGGAAGGCTATCTTGGAAGCAAGGAATCCAAGCCCCACACAAGGCCCCCCAGCCCAGGGTTCCATTGCCAAGAAGTAAGTCCCCATAACTTCTGGCTGCAAAATCCAGCAGAGATTGAGGCCATAGGAGAAACTGCTGGACCCCAAGCAGTTCCTCTTAAAGAATCCACAAAGTTACTCAGACTCAGTCCTTCTGAACTCTAGCACCAGAGTAGCAGCTTGAAAGTCATCAGTGGCATACATGAAGGAACCGAAGGGGCTGGCATCAAAGCACGAGCTGGGGGACAACTTTCTCACAGACAGAAAGTCTGGTAGAGCTGGCAGGATACCATATCTGAGACTCCATCAACCTGGCTAACATTGTTTGTCCTGTCCTGGAGATGTCTTGAGGCTCCATCCCACCCAACTTGCAGCTGTTAACAGTAGCTTTTCCATATGAATGGCTTGTCTTGGCTTATGCTTCACAACTTCCTAAATCCTTTCAAACAAGTATCCACTAACCTCAGTGAGCCCCCAGACCCAGCCCTGATACCTATTGCTAAATGACTCAATGCACAGCACTAGCAACAACCAGCCTGGATTCACAGCTGGCTTCACCTGAGAATCTCCAAGCCCAGAAAAAGTAGCAACTATATCAGATGGCTCTATGGCTCAGACAGGGTGTCCCCAGGAGAAACACAGGTGGAGGCTGACCTTAGCCTGCTCGAATCCAGATACCCCAGGGCCTGGGCAACCAGTGGACAGCTACTGACCACATCAGAGCACCACCACCCTGCCCCTGCACAGCTGATCCTCCACAGATGGCTGAGGTTGGTGGTCAGTGGTCACAGCCAATGTTTGCAACTGATTGGCCTGGGTAAAGTCCTCCCATTGATTTGCCAAGAGCAACCAAGTCTCAACTACAAAAGGAAGGTGAACTCAGCCCACACAAAGGACGCACATCAAGCACCCAGCTTGGGTGATAGGGGAAGCTATGCCACTGGACCCTACAGGATACCATCTACATTAGGCCACTCTACCAAGACACAGAGTAAAAGCAGCTCTACCTAATACATAGAAACAAACACTAGGAGAGTGTCAAAATGTAGACAAAGAAACATGGCCCAAATGAAAGAACAGATCAAAATTCCAGAAAAAGAACTAAACAAAATGAAGATGAGTAATCTGTCAGATCCAAAGTTCAAAACACTGGTTATAAGGATGCTCAAGGAAATGAGTGAGGATCTCAACAGCATAAAAAATCCAGCCAGAAATGAAGGATACACAGCTTACAGGGAAACAATAGTAGTGTGATAAGCTGAGAATGAAAGAAATGATTTAGAACATAAAGAAGCAAAAAAACCCAAAAAACAAAAACAACCAATCAGAGCAACAAAAGGAAAAAAGAATCCAAAAAATGAGGATAGTATAAGCAGCCTCTGTGACAACTTCAAGCAGTCCAATATTTGCATCATAGGGGTGCCAGAAGGAGAATAGAAAGATCAAGAAATTGAAAATATATTTGAAAAAATAATGAAAGAAAACTTCCTTAATTTGGTGAAGGAAATAGACATGAAAGTCCAGGAAGCACAGAGAGTCCTAATTATGATGGATTCAAAGAGGCCCACTCCAAGACACATCATAATTAAAATGCCAAAGCTTAAAAATAAAGACAGAATCTTAAAAACAGCAAGAGAAAAGCAGGTGGTTACCTACAGGAGAATTCCCATAAGACTGTCAGCTGATTTCTCAAAAGAAATTTTGCAGGCTAGAAGGGACTGTCAAGAAATATTCAAAGTAGTGATAAGGAGGGACCTATAGCCAAGATGGCTCCACCCAGCAAAGCTAGCATTTAGAAAGGAAGGGCAGATAAAGAGCTTCCTAGACAAGAACAAGTTAAAGGAGTTCATCATCACCAAACCATTATTATATGAAATGTTAAAGGGATTTATTTAATAAAACAAGATCAAAACTATGAACAATAAAATGGCAATAAACACCTGTCAACAATTGAATAAAAAAAAAACAAACTAAGCAAACAAGAATAATAGAGACAGAATCATGGATACAGAGAGTGTCTTGGTGGTTGCCAGATGGGAGAGGGGTGTAAGGGAATGGGTGAAGAGGTGAGGGGATTAATTAGAAGTACAAAAAGGTAATTACAGAATAACCATGGAAATGTAAAGCACAGCACAGGAAATGGAGCAGCCGAAGAACTTATACGCATGACCCATGGGCATGAACAACGGTGTGCTGATTGCCTGAGGGAGTGGAGGCTGCTAAGTGGAGGGGCATAAGGGTGGGAAATTGGGACAACTGTAATAGCATAATCAATAAAATATAATTTAAAAAAGAAAAGTACTTCTGCTCAGGCCCTAGAGGATACAGAGATATTACAGAAGTCCCGTCAGTAGAGGAGATGGATATGAAATGAACAGTGCTTTGAATCTTCTTATACTCCTGCTTGATCAGAATAAATGTGCTTTTATCTGTGGTGTGTGGGCTTCTATATGTCATTTTGTTTCCAAAATTTTTCTACTGTTTTGAAAGTATTTTATAAACTTTGATCATTCTGAATAAAAGCAGTGTTAATAGTAATGGAGAGTTTGGAGAAGTAGGGGAGGGCATTAGAGAAGGAGAGTTTTTAAAAACATGAAAACTATTGTCATCCCTCCGTATCTGCTGGGGGTGTAGGGACTGGTGTCAGTACTCCCACAGACACAAAAATGATTAATGCTGCAGTTCCTTACATAAAATGGTATAGTGTTTGACATATCCTGTACGTGTATATAGACTACAACAGGGTACATCTGTGCATCACTTCATTAGCATGGATTCAGCATAGTGCTCATTATGTGGCAAATTAAGTTTTGCTTTTGGAGTTTTCTGGAATTTTTTTCCTGACTATTTTTGATCCCACGGTTGGTTGAATCCGTGGATGTAAAATCTGTAGATACGGAGGGCGGACTGTAGTTTGAATGTATTGAATAAGAGTACTAAGAAAAGTCCTAGGTATTTAGGTTAAAGAATGGCTATATATGGATAGTATTCCTCAAGATTGATTCAGGAGAAAATCTGGAAGGGCTAAATTCTGGTTTTAAAATTCTGTAAGTGGAGTCATCCACTAATCATTTGGAGCTCAGCAATTAGGTTTAGGTTAAAGATTTGGTAGTAATTGACTCATATATATTAATAAAAAGGTATGGATGTGAATGAATTACCACAAGGAGAGTATAAAGAAAGAAATAATAATAAAACTTAGGATATTATTATGTGAAACACTGATATTTATTAAGTGAAATATGAATGATCACAAAAGCAGAAAGTATGATATTACAGACTTAAAGAGAAGGGAGTCTTTCGAGGATCCGAGTGCCCAACAATGTCGAACACCAGAAAAGAAAAGGGGAAAGACACCAACAGAAATGTCCCCTGTAGATCTGACTGTTAAAGGTTCTGGTGATGAAAAATTTCCCTGTAGCAGAAGGTAAAGGTAGCTAATGGTTAGCGGTGAACAAAAATAAAGACATATTACAAAGAGTACATATAGCTTATTTTCTCTAAAAGTTTGAATTAGAAGAGAAAAATAATCAGGAGTAAAAGAAATGTGATCTGGGAAATTTATAGGATTTGTAGGCAGCATTAAAATTCTAATTTAAAATATTTAGAACATGAATTAGCCTTTTGGATGCTTTAAAAATAATTCCATCACTCATTTCTCAAAATTACTCTTTGGTAAATGTTCCTCAATGTGCTTAAGTTAAATTTGTACTTGTTATGTAAGAGATAATAAAATTACATAAAATTACATCCAGTTGGTAACAGATCTCTAGAATTTCTGGAGTCAGATGAAAGAAAAAGGATTTTAGATGACTCAAAACTTAGAACTGACACTCTAATCACCCTCTGCCTCCTGAATATTACAAACAAAACTTTTAAGATGTTGGATAAGAGTGAGTTGAATAAGACTATTTTTCATATCAAAATAAATATCAATTGAAATAGTCAAACAGAAAAAATTAAATTCTGATCCCTGACACTTTTGGAAACAGAAAGAAAACAAAACAAGAGAAGCAAATGTTAAAACTAAGTATGGTTGATGTGATAAATTCAACCATGTTGATATAAGAAGAAAAAATATATATAATTCAAAGGAAAAAACACTGGTTATAAATTATTTTAAATACAGCTCTGATACCAAACATATTGAGGCAATAGGCGCTAAAAGCGTTGCCACTTACGGACAAGGAACGTACTGTCCTGAAACCTCAGCTGTCCTCTGCACAAGACTGAGACGAGGACAGCAGCCTACCTGTGGAGCGCTTGTGGAAAGATCACCTGAGGTAATGAAAACGCTGCTGTGAGGTCAAGGTCCGCACCAACCAACTCTTCACCAAAACAGTGATGATGATAACGGTTTCATTTCCTCAGTCCAGTTCCCTAATTCACCCGAAAACACGGTGGGGGAAAACTAACACAGGAGTTAAGAGAGTTCCTTTTCAAGTTTACATGTGTTCTAGCCAGCCGGGCTGGATTAGTGAAGTCAATAGGACAGAATTCTATCATCATTCTGGTACATCTTTTTCCTCCAAGTTGTCAGTCATGTCCAGAAACAAAAAAGATGCCAAGTGGCAAGAATCTCACTTTTGTTCGTAAGTAAAAGTATAGTTAAAATAGTTTTCTGTCAACTATTAAGAATAAAAAAAGATAATCAGAAAATACCACGTTTTAAGTATTTAAATTTTGTTTGGTGTGCTTAGCTCGATTCACACAGACTCAGATAGTTTACATGTATGGTCAAAGTTAAAATTTGCTTTGACACTATGTTCGTCTACTGTTTGAGAAGTTTTAGAATAATTCTTCATAAAATCCGAAAGGAAACAATTGTTTTGGTGAACTGTCTCTTGAAATCTTAACTTTTTAAAAATCCTGATGAAAACACTATAATTCACTGATCAGTTTTCACTAAATTACTTGAACAGGTATAGTTGCTTTCAGAAAACCCTGAAAATACTTATTCTATGTATTAAGAAAAAATTAACTGGAAAAATGACTTTGGAAAACCAACAAAATATAGAGAATTGTCTCAAACAGACCTAGAGCAAACATTTTTTTAATTCAAACTAGATGTAGGAGCTAACAGATGATAAATGGAAGACACACCACAGTTTTTGGCTTGAGGTTTTTGAAAGTACAACAAATTAGGATGTAGAATGAGATGTGTGGGCAAAACACCATGTAATTTCCTAGAAAATATTCAAAGAAACATGCAATGCTTATGATAGCTCCTTTTCCACTTTGAAGTACCTCCGTAGGACAGCTGTTTAGGAATATTTTTATTTGAAAAATTTTTAAGTATTCTACTATTATTATTATTAATTATTCATTTTAATGCTCACTAAGTGTTATGTTTATTAATTTTAGAGAGAAAGGAAAGGAGACAGAGAGAGAGGCGTAGATCACTGCCTCTCTATGTGCCCCAGCCCGGATCAACCTGTGACCCAGACACGTGCCTTTGGCCAGGAATCGAACTTGCAGCCTTTTGGTGTACAGGCCAGTGTTCCAATTAACTGAGCCACCCGACCAGGGCTGTTATTATTTTTAAAGTCAAATGTGAAATAAAAGGAAACATACAAAAGTAAGAAGTAATCATTTTTATTATAAAACACTTTCCTTTTGTATTATTTATAAAATTATTGTTCATTTTTAAATATGATTGAATAGAATTGGGTAGATTTTTCCCAGTTGTAACATTTCCAATTGTCTGATTTTTATTTCTGTGATAATATAGTAATTTATAATAGAATTCATTTGTAAATTACCAGGGAATAACATATTTTATTAAATGAGGCATATATTGATTAGTAAATGTATTCACCTCACATAAAATTTTCACTGTTTTCACAAGATGATTTTCTCTGCTGAGAGGGGAATGACACCAGAGGAGGTCTCTGAGGTTGCCTAGAGAATATAACTCTTTGGAACACTTAAGTCAAATAAACGATGATGTGATTTGTATATTCTTCATTTTGCTTGTACCTTACTATAAACAAACATAATACTTGTTTATGTATTTATTTATTTTTATTGAGGTATATTTTCTTTATATTGAGGTATTGGTGTATGTATGTATGTGTTTATTTATTTAGTATATGTTTCTCACTTCATTTGGGCTTTTGCTTAAATATAAGCATCTCCGAAAAGTTTTCCGTGATTATTCTATTTAAAATAGTAATGAGACTTTAACTTACTTTTGCTCATAGCACTTATCACTATCTAATATTTTAATATGTATTTATTTGTATGCTTATCTTTTTCCTTCTCCTTAATATAAGTTCCATGAGAATAGGGACTTTCTTTGATTTACTAGCGTACCCCAGAACCTATTAAAATGTCTGAAATACAAACATACTCAGTAGAATGAATTTGACGACATGAACTACTGTTTGTCCTGCCTTGCTGATGGCCAGATTATACTCACCCTCCAACAAAATATTGTGCCTTATACATGGTTGACTTATAATAGAGAACTAGTACATTTTATTTAAATGCTAGAGAAATTCTTGGAGTGTTTGAGAAGATAATAATGCATTAGGTAGAAAATATTTAGAATTCTCACACCCTAAAATGTCACTCATCTAATTTGGGCATGGTATGTAACATAACGTAACGCTCGAAATTCTCCTCCAAGTTAGATAAACTGGTTTTCCAAAAGATGACCTGCTATAAGCAAAACCGTATTCTGCCGTTTTTCAGTACCTCTAACTGTAACTCCTCCTCAGTGGGATTATCTGCATCTGGTCCCTACTAACTAACATACCACCCCAAGGCCTCGGGAAGGCTGGATAATGTCCCACGAGCCAACGTGGATTATCAAATTTAGTCTCTCTGCTATCCTCTTTCCAGTTCCCATTTTGTATTATGTATCTGATCAATTCCTTAGCTTACATTACTGTGTCTCTAAATTAAGAGATTAACCAGATAGGTACAAGGTCCTCTTTCATGTCTTACGCTCTGTGATTCCATATGGTAAATCTCTTGGAAGTTCTAATTAGTATATCAGAAGGATAATACACTTTTAAATACTTTTCTTTAAATATATTTTTAAATACATATTTAAAATGTATTTCTCAAAATCATTTTAACTTTCAAACAGAAGACATTTTATTAGTGTCTTTGATTAAAACCATAAATATGATCTGCTACTAAAAGTCAATGGTTATTGACTTACTGACAATTTATAGCAAAGTTAAATTAGAATTGATATTACTTACAACTGGGTTGGCTCCTCGAAGAATCTTTATTTGTCTAAATTTATATTACAGCATCTTATGATCTAGTATTCTGAATTTCTCTACCAAACTGAGATCTATTTATTATAATAGGCATATTTTTGTCATACCAAATTTATTTTGTCTGTTGTTAAGACAGAAAGTGTTTTTTCTTGCAACTAGCCTTAACTGCCACTTGTATAAAGCAACTACTGGTAACATATTGTATTTCCTTCTAGTCATACAGTTGTAGAAAACCAAGATGATTATTTAGTTCATAAATATATATATATATATATATATATATATATGGTGCTAAATTATATTTTACTTACCATGCATTTTACATTTTAAATAATATCACATTTTGTCTTTTTTTGCATCTATTCTAAAATTAAAATCGACATATTCCCACATCATCAGTCTATTTTTTAAGTTTTTATTTTCTAGCATATTTTTAGTTTTTTCAGTTATCTGCTATGGTGTAACAAAAGAATTAAAAGCTTATGGCTTAAAACAATTATTTTTATTATTTCTCATAATCCTGAGTGTTGGCTGGGACTGCAGTCATCTGGGGGCTCTTTTGGGTAGAAATGTCTTGGAAGCTCACTCACATGCCTGACGGTTGAGGCAGTTTCTTGTGAACTTAGGGCTCGCCATAGGTCTTGAATTTTCAGAGCATGGTGGCCGGGTTCTGAGAGTGTCTCAATAATGAGCATTCCGAGAGAGTGGAACCAGAAGCTGCTACTCCTTTTAAAGACTAGACTTTGGCACAGTGCTGTCTCCATTGCATTTTATGTGATAAGCAGTAAAAGGACTTCATTAAGGGGAAGGAAAGTAAACATCACAC
>PVJI01012090.1:0-53248 GCA_004026765.1 Micronycteris hirsuta | reverse complement strand
TCCCCTTTGTCCCCTCCCCCCTCCCCCCTGGCTATTGTTAGACTGTTCTTAATTTCAATGTTTCTGGTTATGTTCTGCTTGTTTTCTGCTTTTGTTGATTATGATCCAGTCAAAAGTGAGATCATATGGTATCTGTCCCTCACCGCCTGGCTTACTTCACTTAATAGCAGCACAATTCACAATAGCCAAGTGCTGTAAACAACTTACTCCTTTCTTTTTTTAAATTTCCCAAGGTAGTACAATGTAGTAGGAGATTTGGCCTAGGAGTTAGATACCAGGATTCTAACTACAGTTTAGCTTCAAGTGTTGTGACCTTGAACCAAGTAATTTAACCTCTGGGCTTTGGATTCATTACTGTAAAGGGGTTGGCATAATGCCTGAAATAATGCCAGCTTTAAACCTCTGACTTTATGACTTTATTGTGCTTGTGCCAGGCAAAACTGCCTGGAATAGAACCCTTCTGAATTGTCCTTGTACCACATTTTGTTGTCTTGCTTTCTTTAAAATTCCTTCAAGCACTGAAAAATAAATCTAGGAGGATATATGTATATATGTGTATATCTAGGAGAGCACTTTTATATCTTGAAAAATGTTCTGATTGCAAAGTCTTCGAATTATAAAGTGAAGAATAGCAAGAGATGAGAATAGATAGCAAGAGAGGACTCAGATGATGAGGAGTATCATTAGTCATGCTAAGATTATCCTGTGAAGGTGGGAGGTCATGGATAATTCAGGAAATGTAACAGAATGACTGGATATTATATTTTTAGGCAATCACTCTGTTAGACTCTGACATCTGGTCTGGGCATTTGACAGTCATTGATAATTAAAACCAAGTATAAATTCTATGTTGCTCCTGAGAGTCTTACTTAGTTTCAGGCAATATTATTCACTTTAGGTCATTCCTAGCTACTTTAAGTTTTGGCAATGAATCTTTTCTAGTTTTTTATTTGTCTTTTGAATGTATTTATATTGTTTAATATATCACATAATTCTATTTTATTTCAGGGCAAAGATGGGTGGAGAACAGATCGGGATAGTATATGGTGCACAGAGGGAGTCAAACAAAGAATAACCAGCCCAAGCTTTAACATTAATGAAATAAACATGTCTAAAATAATTTCCTGTTTGCATTAGGTAGTACAAAAATTTTGATAAAGTTCTTTATCCAACTGTAACAATTAAATTATCTCAGTTTTTCCCTAACATGGATTCCTCTTAATTTTTTTTCCTTCTAAGTTACCCTTTTCATGTAGTATTAATTCTAAAAGATGTTTTAAGTGCCACATAAAAATATGTAGGATATAAATAAAAACTAACAATTATATAAAATAAAAATTAATAGTATCTTAAATGATGTAAATAATATAAAGCTAATAGTAATAAAAATGTGAAAGAAAATAAAACAGGTATTTTATGAATCTCAAAAAGTACAACTATACCAAGTGACTTAAAATGAATGTTGTGTGTTTATTACAAAGTCAATCAAATTAAAATTACAATCTTCATACCTGGCAGACTAGTCCTCATTGTCCCCCTTTTTCTTTCCACAAACTAAGTATTTTTAGTAAATCTCATTGAAATAACCCACTAGGTGACACACTTTAACCTGGCCCACTTCGATGGCCTCTGACAAACGAGATGCAAAAGGGAACTATAAAGTGCTGAAGAGAAAGGAGAAATCCTGCTCATTTTTACTGTTGAGGAAATCCAGGCCCAGACAAGTTATATAACTTCCCCCTGCATCAAATTTAAGATTTGAATCCATAACTCTTGAGGGTTGTTTGGTTCATTGCCTAAAGCCCAAGAGATTTTTCCTATGTAAGGAGCACTTTCTATCTGGCTTCACATAAATAATTCTAAGACGGATGTTAGGGGACATCTGAGATTTGGGACATTAGGGGACATCTGAGAACCTTGGCAGGGGCTTGCAATGTGTGTCTAAACTCTCGAGACACAGGCTACAACCGGTTTTTAAACCACAATAAAGTGTTTGGTCTTACCTTAAAGGCAGTGGTTAGCCTTTGATGGATTCCAAATCCTGTAATCATAAGATCATTCAGAAAAACTAGAATGCTGATTTTGACTGCTATATGAAGAGTCCATCGGAGGGGACAAGGTGGGAGGTGAGGAGTTCAAATAGGAGAAAATGAGTGTTTATGGTGTTGATAAGAACATAAAAGTACAAATCATATTTGAGAATGATGAAGTGCATAAAATCAACAAAACTTGTTAATTGGTTGGGTGAGGGAACTAAAAGAAAACTGGTAAAGTACAACTCCCATATTTCTGGCTTATAAAACTAGGGCCATAGTACTTATTATTCACTGAGACGGGAAATTAACAGGCACACGTAGAGCATGTGGCTGTGAGCAGAAGGTAAAGAATTCCATTCTAGACATGCGAAATGAAGTGGCTGTGGGCTCTCGACATAGGTGTTGGTTTTGAGATAAAATACATTTTTAGACATTCACATATGACTCTGAATTCTTTGAGCCCATGGATGGCTTAGATGATCCCTGAGCAACTTGAAAGTAAACAATATGTAGTGTTTTTAAAGTCTTGCAAAGAAATGAAATCACAATAATCTAGGAAAAGTTGATAGATAAATGTGGAGGGGTGTCTATTTTATATATATATATATATATATATATATATATTTTAAAGATTTTATTTATTTTAGAGAGAGGGGAAGGGAGGGAGAAAGAGAGGGAGAGAAACAGCAATGTATGGTTGCTCCTCACATGGCCCTCACTGGGGACCTGGCCTGCAACTTAGGCATGTGCCCTGACTGGGAATCGAACCAGGACCCTTTGGTTCACACCCCGTGCTCAATCCACAGAGATACACCAGCCAGGGCTATTTTATATTTTTGACTGATTTTTTCCTTCATATTGAATGACATTTTATGAAGCTGGTGAATTTATGAACAATGTCAAATTTAATCAAGACCATGTTTGAGATGCCTTTAATTCTATTCTGATCCAGATATGTTAAAAATCGTTGGCCTATAATCAGTGAGACACCTGAGACAATGTTAGAAAGTGTCCCTGTTTTATGTGGTTTATAAACCTGTTCAACAAAAACACTCTAGACTGGAAAAATAGCCTCCTCTTTATGACATAAAAAATCTTTCTAAAAAGAAGTTTAAAAATATTATAATTGAACTTTTCCTAAAGCAGGCCACCAATATGTCAAACTACCACTTGCACGAATGTAGGTACCACAGGGACATGCCTTTGGGACAGTGACCCTAAATTATTTATGGAGGAATAACATATTTCTCTTATTTAAACCTCTCTGCTTCTGTGTGAGAGTAAATTTGCTTTCCCTGATGATAAAACGGTATCTCTTTGCTTCCCAATTATCTTGCTTAAAGATGCAGGGAGAACCATCCAAAAAACTGAGATGCTAATCCAGTCCAATGGGAATTCTTTCTAGTATTGCTGTCGTTCATGTCTTTGTGTGCACATTTTGTGGAAAGTAAGTGTACACTTATTGAGATTATTTTGTGTGAAAAAAATGTGTTCATCACTGGTAATTGTGAAGAAAACATAGTCTCTGTTTTCAAAGAATTTATAATCTCCTTGCAATACATATAAAAGTATAATGATATTATTTGAGTGTTATGATAACAATGTTAGTAAACATTCTAGAAATATTCATTCAAGATGCATCTCACCCACTCTTTGGAGTTTCTCAGAGAAACCTATGTCTGGACTTTGTCTGATATAATTGGGCAACCATGACTGGTTTCAGACAAAGAGATCTAATCAGATGTACATTTTAGAAAGATCAGTAATGTGTCAGCAATTCTTGTAACATTAGTACCTGTCTTACAGTCCTGTTAAGAATTTAATCCCCAATATCATAACCTGACTAACAGTGAGGCTGGGGTGGCAGGGAGCAGGGAGAAACAGTAATTCTCAGCCACCAGGTATGTGAGGTCAATAATAGGAACAATCCTGGTTTTGTTAACATTGCTACCAAGAATTTCAGTTAGGGTTACATCTCTTGGCTCATCTAGGAGAACCATATACTCTGGTTTGTCTGGGACAGCTGTTTGCTCTTAAAAGTGTTTTTAGACTCTAATAATGTGGTCACCTTTATAAAGTGGATTAAAATATTGTAAATTGTGCTGCTGTGAACACTGAGGTGCATAGGTTCTTTTGGATGGTGTTTCAGGGCTCTTGGGGTATAATCCCAGCAGTGGAATTGCCAGATCAAAATGCAGTTCCATTTTTAGTTTTCTGAGGAAATTCCATACTGTTTTCCACAGTGGCTGCACCAGTCTGCATTCCCACCAACAGTGCCCTAGGGTCCCTAGGGTTCTCTTTTCTTCACAGCCTCTCCAACACTTGTTTGTTGATTTGTTTATGATGGCCATTCTCACCGGTGTGAAGTGGTATCTCATTGTGGTCTTAATTTGCATCTCTCTGATGGATAGTGATGCTGAGCGTCTTTTCATATGTCTCTGGACCCTCAGTACATCCTCCTTGGAGAAGTGTCTGTTCAAGTCCTTTGCCCATGTTTTAATTAGGTTGTTTGTCTTCCTGGAGTGGAGTCATGTGAGTTCTTTATATATTTTGGAGATCCAACTCTTGTCTGAGGTATCATTTGCAAATATGTTTTCCCATATGGTTGGTTCTCTTTTCATTTTAATGTTGTTTTCTTTAGCTATGCAGAACTTTTTATTTTGATGAGATCCCCTTTGTTTATTCTTTCCTTTATGTCCCTTGCTCTACGGGAAATATCAGTGAAAATATTGCTGCATGGAATATCTGAGATTTCTCTGCCTATGTTCTCCTCTAGGACTTTTATGGTGTCAGGGCTTATATTTGAGTCTTTTATCTGCCTTGAATTTATTTTTGTGTTTGGTGTAAGTTGGTGCTCAAGTTTCATTTTTTTTGCATGTAGCAGTACAGATTTCCCAACACCATTTGTTGAAGAGGCTGTTTTTACTCCATGTTATGGTTCTGCCTCCTTTGTCAAATATTAATTGACCATAGAGACTTGGGTTTATTTCTGGTCTCTCTATTCGGTTTCAATGGTCCATGTGTCTGTTCTTATGCCAGTACCAGGCTGTTTTGATTACAGTGGCCTTGTAATACAGTTTGATATCAGGTATTGTGATCCCTCCTACCCTGTTCTTCTTTCTCAAAAGTGCTGCAGCTATTGGGGGTCATTTATGGTTCCATATGAATTTTTGAAGTGTTTGTTCTATATCTGTGAAATATGCTTTAAAGTGCTCATCAATAAATGAATGGATCAAAAAACTATGGTACATTTACACAATGGAATACTACACAGCAGAAAGAAAGAAGGAGCTCCTACATTTTGCGACAGCATGGATGGAACTGGAGAGCATTATGCTAACTGAAATAAGCCAGGCAGTGAAAGACAAATACCATATGATTTCACCTTTAAGTGGAACCTAATCAACAAAACAAATAAGCAAGCAAAATAGAACCAGAGACACTGAAATTAAGAACAATCTGACAGTAACCAGAGGGGAGGTGGGAGGGGATAATGGGGGGAAAAGGGTGAAGGGTTTTCAGGAAGAACTTATAAAGGACGCATGGACAAAACCAAGAAGCAGGTGGAATCAGGGGAGGATGGTGGGGATGGCTGGGGTGGTGGGGAGAGGTGGGGGAAAAGGCAGAAAACTGTACTTGAACAACAATAAAATTTAAAAATTAATAATAAATATGTAAATAAATAAATGAATCTTTAAAAAAAACTTAAAAACATACTAAATATGTGTTGCATTCTGAATCAATCTGAAATCAGAAATTGAATTAGACATTTTAATATAAGAGAATTTAATATAAAACTGTTAATTAAGATACCACAGAAATAGCAATTGCAGGTAGCAACCACTATCCTTAGAGTGATTGAAATTATTGAAATTAAGCAGCTTGGGGCAGGGACTAAAGTTGAAAATCAGACATCTTATGAGGGGGCACAGACCAGCAGCTTCTATGGTTTTTGAGGGCCTGTGATGGGGTTGATTTTTCAAATAGTGAGAAAAAAATGCAAAGTAGATTTTGTTGCTAAATCTACTAGAACAAATTGTCTGTCAAATGTAAAAAAGTAGGGCTGGTATGAAACTGACAGAAACAGAAAGTAGGTGAAAACTCAAAGGAAGCAAACAGCCTCCTGCCTGGCAATCTTCCTCTCACTCCCCTCTCCCTGAATACAGAGGCTAACTGGCAATGTAGCTGCGTGCAGGTAAAGCAGGAATGGGGTTCGGGTCCCAACCCTAAAACTGCACATTCATTTACTGATCATTTACTGGCACGCTGGAGAATGCTCACATTGAAAAATGGGGATTATACAGAATGTGGCAAGAGTGGATTAACAGTTGTGAGCACACAAAACAGAGTTTATTCTTGCATCATTATTATTTATTCATTATTGTACTTATATTTTCCATATGAACAACTGTAAACCTACTTTGGCCCCACTATGTATTTGATTTAGACCTATATAGTTAAAGACACTAGAATATCAACCATTTTGCTTCAAAATCTGTCTTTCAGTGCATTATTTTAAAAAGAATATATATATATATATACATATATATATATATATTAGTTTAGATTTTATGGTGTTAGTAAAAGCTTTCTATATGAGCCTCTGAGGGTTCATTTCACTGATTTACTTAATCTGTTTTTTCATATGTGAAATAATTTGGCTTAAGTGTAGCAGTCATATCCGTATGAGCATTATGTTTTTGCAAAATTACAATTTGCTTTGCTTTGCTCTGTTTTTATTGCAGATATACATATATATGCACATAGATATGCCTTGAGGTATAGGAAACACATTGGTAAGGCTGATTGAATTTTCATATTTTTTGCAAGCATGGCCATGTTTCTTATTTTGCATGTCCTTCAGGCCTCATCAGAGCAAAAATTCCAAGTGACTTCAAAGGGTTTTCTGCACTCAGATCAGCTCTGTCGGGCGTGTAGGAAGATGAGAAATGAACCGACACCAGAGGTGCAATGGAAGGTGAAATCTGAGCATCACCGTAGCTCCTGAGCTAGGCAGCAAGCTAAATTACTGCACCTGGGTATAGGAATCTCATGGGTTCAAGAAGGAAAAACTGGTAACACTTAAGGCAAAAAAAAAATCTGAATTCAGAGAAAGTTTTTCTCACCAAGTAGCACAGGAAACATTTCATTATCATTATGAGTATCTTTCAGCTTTCTTTTTTAGAGAAGGGAATATCAGATAAATGTAAATGGTCAAAAATAAAAGCAAAATACTGTATCTAGCTATAGTGCTTACCCATAGTACAGTAGTCATTTCGTATATGCTCTTCGGATCAAACCAGGTCTTTCAAAGTCCAGTATGTTTTTCTTAAACTTTTAAATTTATAGTGGTATGAGTTCTAAAGATATTGAAGAATTAAAGTAAGACTCAGAAATATGTAGAAGAACTCCTTTGTATTAATTTATACACCCCCCTCCTCTCTGAAAGATTGACCTTGGGAAAAGGAAGAGTGGGTACAAAATGAAGATTAGGTCCAAGTATTATGTCCTATGATAACATTTTTGCAATAATTCCTTAAAAACTGGCAAATATAAAAGTTAAACAGTGTTTATATACGTATAAGTGTTAAAATCATAATAGCACAAAGTGAAGAACTTTATGTTTTTAGGTAGGGTATATATATATATATATATATATATATATATATATATATACTTGGCAAAAATTATGAAGGTTTGAATTTTTGAGAGCTAAATTCTTCTAATAATTTTGATTTGATATTGATAAATCTGAAATTACTTGTCTGGAATTAGGATTTTTATACACTTATCAATTCAAATATTTTGAATTTTGGACTTTAAAACTTTTCCTTCATTTTCTTGAGGATTCTCCCTTTCACAAATGTCATTTTGAGGGGTCCTTGGAGCTCATATTGATATTACTTTACAGTTCATTGATAATGAGAGAGGATAAGGAATCATCAGAGACTTTTGGAAAACTACTATAAGCAGGAACTAATTTCTCTTCTGCTTTTTTAGTTGAATGAGAAAGGATATTCACTGAACGTAAGCACTTAAGAACAGATATACCTCATTTTTCACTATCATCATTGATGAAGATTCCTACTGGAATATCATTTTTTTTGGAATGTGCCTTAGAGCACTGGCAATAAAACTTGAGTGAGAGATATAGTGTGTGTGCTACATGTCACTGAGTCAGCTCCGACTCCTGGTGATCCTGTAACAGAGTGACGTCCATAACATCCTGTCCTTAACAGCCCTGCTCAGCTCCTGTAGACTCATGCCTGTGATTTCTTTTATGGAGCCAACCCTTCTTATATTAGGTCTGCTTCTTTTCCAGCTGCCTTCTGTTTTCCCAGCATTATTGTCTTTTCCAAAGAACCCTCCTTTCTCACAATGTGCCTGAAATAGGACAGCTTCGATTTAGTTGCTTTTGCCTCTAGTGATGTTTCAGGCTTAATTTGTTCTAACACCCACTTGTTTCTTTTTCTAGCATCCCAGGGTATCTGTGAGCTCTCCCCCAATACCACATTTCATGTGAATCAGTTTGTTTTCCTATTAGCTTTAGTCACCGTCTAACATCTCTACGTGGAGGATGACAAGGGTGTGGATGATCTTAGTCTTGGTCTCTAATGACACATCTTTGCTCCTAATGACCTTTTCTAATTCCTCCATTGATGGCCTATTGACTCTTAACCTTCTCTTGTTTTCTTGGCAGCAGTGTACATTTGAATTGATAACTGAACAGAGTTAAGTAAAGTGTTTAACCATTTTAATGTTTCCATTGTCCATGTTAAAACTGTGTATTTCTTCTGTAGTCATATTGCTTGTCTTCTTGAGGTTCAAATGAAGTCCTGCTTTAGCACTTTTCTCTTGCACTAGAAGTCTTTTCAAGTCATTGTTACTTTCTGCTGGTAAGATGATGTTATCTGCATATCTAAATTATTGATATTTTTTACTAATTTTCACTCCTCTTTCCCCTGAATATAGCCCCATTTTTCATAAGATGTTTCCTGTGTACAGCTTAAACAAATAGGGAGATAAAATGAACCCTTGTCAGACAACTTTGCCTGTAAGAACCCATTCTGTCTCTCCATAACCTGTCCTAGTAGTGGTTTTCTCTCCACAGTACAGGTTACACATCAGGACAGCCGAGCACTGAGGCACGCTCATTTGTTTCAGCGCCTCCCATAGCTTTTCCCGGTCCATGCGGTCGAAGGCTAAAGTGCAGAATAACCTTCTTCTGAAATTCTTTGGAGCGCTCCAATATCTAACAAATGTTCACAATTAGATATGCATTAGGCTCAACAAAATACATTAAAACTATTAATTCTTTAGTTATGTCTAAAATGATGGCTTTGAAAACATAATTACATGGACATACTGTCTTAAAACCAGCCGTGCTCCATCAAGCTCTTTCTTACCATAGGAATACTTTCTCCATAATGTTCTAGTAATCACTCCATCCAGTTCATGTACCCAATACTCTACTTCTGTCCCTTTATCTGGATCCACTTTTACTAGAGATTTCAGGTATTTCTAGTAGCTGGGGCTGAAATTATGTGGTTGGAAGAAGAGATTATCTGTAATTGGTAATAGATTTCCTCTTCCACAATGTTAAGTTTATTTTGTTTCTGTATTTCTGGGATGTGGCCTTTGAGTGCTATTTGAAATTTAGAGTGTCATATACCTCTGGCAATTTTCTAGGTGCCTGGCAGTGCAGCCAGGCCCTTATTTGAAGCCACTGCTGCCACCATGTTTTCCAGCCTTTATTTCTTGAAATATCCTCTCCCCAAGTGTCACATGCCTTTCTTTGGAAAGAGCATTTGCTTTTCACTGCTCCACATTTGACTCCAAAGTCCACATCTCCAGTTCTGATCTCTCTTATTTATGTTCTATTATTTCTGCTTGCTTGAATAATCAACTTTCACCACAGATTTAATCTATGAAACTTTGAAGGGACAGTGCTAAAGCTCACCTCCATGGTCCAAGGATACTGAGTCTGGATGAGTTAGGAGTTAAGTCAAAAACAGTAGATTGTTTCCCAGTTTAATTTCTATGGATTTATTATTTATATGCTGGTAAAAATAACAAAGTAAAGATAACAAAAGAACTTCTTCTAACTGGAGGACACAGCATCAGCAGTGTCATTGCCAACAACCTCAGAAGCAGCAGGAGACGGGGCCTCTCCATCAGAGTCTGTTTGCAGACATCACTGTTAGCCATCTTGGCACAGTCATTGACAGCATCAGTGATTCTCAACACCTTCAGAGCCTATTAGCAAAACTCCCCTTCAGTGGATAGTGGCAACAATTTCAATGATTCACTTCAGAGGGCTTATGACCTTTAAAAGCTGGAAATAACTAAAGAAAATGATAAATGTCATATGACTTACATTTAAGAGGACAAAATTTTGGAGCACAAATAAAAAAAAGACCTTCTGCCCTGGCTGGTATAGCTCAGTCGATTGAGCGTGGGCTGGGAACCAGAGGGTCCCGGTTTGATTCCCTGTCAGGGCACATGCCTGGGTTGCAGGCCAGGTCCCCATGAGGGCCATGTGAGAGGCAACCATACATTGCTGTTTCTTTCCCTCTCTGTCTCCCTCCCTTCTCCTCTCTCTAAAAATAAATAAATAAAATCTTAAAAAAAATTAAAAAAAAAAAGACCTTCTAAGAACTTGCAAAACTATGAAGAAATTGACAGGCATGATTGAAGTTTCTGAAAATGTGAAGAAATGGAGTGAAAATGCTACTATATTGTAACACTTACTGTGGTTCCACAATTACTTCGTATCCTGTGTGCCTTGTGAGTGCAAGCCACACAGAATTCATATGGCCTGCCCTTGATTTTCTTGCTGTGATGGTAAATTGGTGCTCAGCAGGATTTCACTTCTCTGGGAAAGATGCAAACAAGTGTCTAAATTTGCTAATTCATACATCCAAATGCCTCACAGTAGGTGATCTTTGTTTCATGCTGTAATGGATAATATTAGCCATTGCCTTCTAGTCTAAATCTAAAAGTGCTTTCAGTGACATATATTTTCCTCCTTCACTTTCCCAAGTCTCTTCATCACTATCATCCTTTAAGTATTCTATGCAAAAATTTTTAGTCATCATTGACTATGTATTATTAGGACACTGCATCTCATATATATGAAACTCAGTAAATTAAAACATCACAAATCACTGGCATATGAATCTCCTCTTAGCTTACAACCAGAACATCACTAATTGTTTCCGTTCTTGAATTATAGTAACAGCTTCTTAACAGTCTCTTCACCTCTATTTTTCTCTTCTTCAATTCCTTCTGCATATACCTTAGCTTAATCTCCCCCCAAACTAATTTTAACTTGATATATAACAAGAGATATATATTTCAATTTTCTGCTCAAAAGCCCATTGTATTTGAATGGTGTCTATAATATTAAATTTAAATTCCTGTCTGGTTTATGTAATTTTTAAATAAGCTGGTTTTAGGTTATTTTTTTTTTAATTTAGCACATTAGTTAGGAAATATTTTTGTGAGTTAGTAAATATAATAAAGATATACTACTAATTTCGTAATCCTGCCTTTCTGATGAGAGTGTAAATTCTTGAGGGCCAGGACAATGTCTAGTACTTCTCTTTATCTTTCACAGAACCTATCATAGCAATACAAAATCATAGTTTCTAAGTAATCACTTCCAGATTTGTAAATTAACTTTGAAAAAAACAAAGTCAATTTCTAAATGTCACTGAAATCTATTTATTTCAAGTCAACTAAAACCATGCAAAGTCAGAAGAAATAAAATTTTAAGGCAAAACATTTGTATGATTCAAAAGTTAAGTTATTATATCACCCATATTTTAACATTCCTTGCCCATACATGTAATATTAGCTTACCATGTTTTCTGAAAGACGAATGCTTTAAATAATAAATTCTTTAGACACTTCTTTTCAAAGCTCTATCTAACCTATCGTTTAACAGGAAGCTTGTTTTCTATGTTTCACAATAGTTGTGGATAGTTCAATGTACAGCGTATAACGCTTGAACAATGGGCCACTGCATCATTGCCTCACATGTCCGGCTCCCTTAACAAAGTTGAATCCACTTAGAAATTTATAGAATTCAAATGGTGTTAGTGTTGCTTTGATTACTTATAATGAGTGTTCTTCCATCCACTTTTTAAAATACATTTTTTATTAATGAATAGGAACTTCTGGTCATCTAAGAACTACCCTACATTTCATCTCTCAATGTCATAATACTATTGCCACCTATGAAATTTACTGACAGACTTCCAGCTTTCATTTTTGGATTTCATAGAGGAAGGAGTTAATTCATTCAAAAGTCCTTGTGGTATGTTAAATCTATTGCTTTGAACACATTGAGATGTATTTGTTTTTCTCCCCTGCACTGCACTTAGATAAATGCTCTTCTGTTGATACCTAATACTTCACTTGTCAAAGACCAAATTCATTATTTTCACCTTGCAAAATTTTTATTTGCCAGCACTCCCAAAGTTCTCAATGATTCGTTCCCCTCTTTCTCTTTCAGATAATTTGTCAGCTGATTGCCTTCTTTGAATACCTTTAAAGTGAGTGAGATTTTATATATATATGTATTTATAGATTATATATGTATATATAAACTATATAGATTACATATGTGTATATATATATAAATATTAAAAATATGAGAAAACTCCAGCTGTTTCTATCTTTCTATTGAATTAACTAGTTGATAGATAGTTACTAAATGGGCATAAGAATCTGTGTCAGTAGAAAGCTGGAAACCTGGGATTTCTTCCAACTCTAAAGAGCGGTGACTAGAAGTAAGGAATTTAATCTCTTTGGTCCTCTGTTCCTTCATTTGTAAAATTTAGTTAATAAAGTATATCTCAGAGGTCCCGTTAACATTGAAATGGTCATAATTAATTCAATGGGTGATGGGAAGACTGTGAGGTGCTTCCTCATGGCTTAGTAGTCATGGATAAGTGGTTTTAGAACTCCCACTGACAATACTGCCCACAAATGCAGGTTTACCTTGCTACCTTGCATATATATTTTGTATTGCTAAATTAAAAAAAAATAACAGCTTTTAATCATAGTGCTTTGAAGCAATATGATGCTTGATATATAAATATTGATAATTATAATCAACATTTCTCTTCACAAGCATTTGAATTTTCCTGAATTCAATCTCCTTTTTCTAGTGTGGAATAGGGAGCCATCCATCCTCTGAAAATAGAATAAGTTTAGAAATGGGTAGAGAAACTATGATTCTTTGGCAAGGTCCCTTGGGCTACGATGCCAGCTTCATTTTTCTTCATTGTTCAGTGTTAATTTGGTTCAGCTCTGTTTGCTGCCAGTGCACTGTCATCTGAAATCCAGAAAACAAGAAAAGAAATTGCATCCTAGTAATTCAATATATTTAGCACTTAGAAAATTGTAGATTCCTGAAGGTTTAATTTTCTATTTATAATATAACCATTAGGAAAAAAAGGAACACTTTTATTTAGAGAATATTGAACATATCTCTGTAAAATCTTCATGGTGTCAAATGTTATACCTATCTGACTAGGTCATTTGGCTCAGAAATTTATAGCCATCATGTTTTATCTTCTTTTGGAATTTTTGAAAAATATAGATACTCTATGACAAATGTATGTCTAAATGGAAGAAACTATTCTATTTTTATAACTTTCTATTGAAATTAGAATTCATAACACATAATAATTTTGGCATGGATTCCACCATAGATTTTACAGAGTACATATAGAAGGAGATAATATTAGTAAAATGATGTTCTTCACAAAACTGTTTGGTGTGTGAAAAGAAAAGTTATTATAGTGGTGTTTCCACTAATAATCTATTTGCTTTCCTGCTGCATAAAAATAAGAGTCTATTTTGGGCTTTTATTTCAGTTGCATGCAATTTCTTTCAGAGTTATATTTGTTTAAAAGAAGTTTCTGAAATAGTAAGCCTTTTTGAGGAAATAATATTATGTAAATACATTTTTAAATAGGCAAGATTAGGAAAAGAAGAAAAGATGGCAATGTGAACATTTACTGCCATGCTGTCATTACCCTAATTGCCCCCCGTCAACTTTCTCTCTTGCCTGTTACACACACGTTAAACCCAGGGTCAGATGCTGGTAGCAACCAAGGAGTCAGGCTTTGCTGGAGGCCTAGAGGAGTGAGTTTGTAGTTATTTTCCCCACTGGGCTTGAAATCACTCTGGTCAAGTCGGAGGAAGTTAGGGTGATGAAGTTTAAATATTTTATTTATTTATTTTTAGACAGAGGGGAAGGAGAAAGAGGGGGAGAAAAACATCAATGTGTGGTTGCCTCTCATGCACACCCTACTAGGGATCTGGCCCACACCCCAAGCATGTGCTCTAGATAAGGAATCAAACTGGAGACCCTTTGTTTTTCAGGTCAGCACTCAATCCACTGAGCCACACCAGCCAGGGAAAGGGTGATGAAGTGTAAATGGATTCCAGAGAGAACCTGGCCTACAGATAACCATGAAGTCCATCCCCCACAAACTGAAACTGCTTGTTTCCTCCTGGAGTGTTACATGGAGGAAAGCTGGTCCCTGTGCATTGGAGTTGCTGTGGGACCACAACCCTGGCATGTTGAGTTCTCTGGGCCTCTGAAAATTAGAGTGACATGGAGCTGAAAACTAGACTGTTGCCTCTTCTCAGAGCAAGAATATAGTGTTTTGCAACTCCTTCCAGATCGCGGCCACTTTACCCCAGTATTTGGACAGAAAGCCTTAATAAGCAGGCAAGATAAAATTGTTTTGTTGCTAAGAGGCCCCAGCATATAAAGAGAACAGGAAAAGAGGTAGTTTAATTAATTAAGACTCCCCTTAGGAGGAAGATACTTTAAGCAAAACAAGAGTTTAAATTTAACTTAAACACAATTTTAATCCACAAGCATTTAAAATGTGTGGCTTGATGATTTTAATCAGACTTGAAAAGTTCATAGCCGATATGTGATATGTTTTTAGTTCTTGTCTGTCCTATTATTTCTGTCCTCTTCTAATGCAAATCCAGTCATATGAATGACAGACCATTAGTGCATTTGTTCTTTTCTGTATTTTCCTGAATATTTAGTGCCATCCTATTTCTACTTCACTAGTCTTTTCTGCTTGCTATTCTGTTTTTAAACCCATTCCTTAAATGTTTAATTTCACTTACTGTATTTCTCAGATTTAGAATTTCTTAATATTTTCTAATTTTATAGGTTACACTTTTCTGATACAAATCTCTATATTTTTCTCTCTACCCTTGAGCATACTTATCATGGTAATTTAGAAGTGCTTGTTAGAAACTCAAATATCTCTGTCATTTTTGGGTCCGTTTCCTTTGTCTGATTTGTTTCTCTTTGAATTTCTGTTGTTTCTATTCATTCTCCTGATAATCCTGGAAACTATTTATTTAATGCCAACATTGTGTTTGAAAAATTGTGGAGGCTGTGAAAGATTCTATCTTCCTCAATACTCTGTTTACCTTACTTCTAAAAGTAGGAGGAATATTTCCCGGTTAAGTTAAGTATAGAATATTTTAGTCATTATGAAGGTTAGCCAATTTCCTATAGGCTTTTGTTTAGGGCAATCTTAATTCATGCCTCTTTTTCTATCATAAGTATCAAGAACTCTCTTTTATAATTAAAAGTGCTTGATGGAGACCAGGAGTCAGCAATTATATTTTTCTTCTGTGAACAGCTAAATAGTAAATAGGTTAGGCTGCTCTGGTCATATGGGTTCTGTCGTGACTACTCAATTCTACCTTTGAGTCACAAAAGCACCCATAGAAAAATAACACATATGATTGAGTAACTCTTTGTTACAATAGACTTTAATTACATTAATAGATGTTAGTCTGAACTTAACCTTTGGGTTACAGATTGCTGATATCTGGCTTAAACTACAAATATAAATTCCCTCAATTTCTTAGCCTTTGTCATGTCTTTAAGAATGAATATGCATCAAGAATTAAAGGAACACAGAACATTAGGCTTATTTTTCTGCAGTTCCCTTTTCTACAAATTATTTTCTTCCAGTATTAAAGCACTTTGTTGCTTCAAAATGCAATTATTTGCCACCCTGATCCCATGAGACCACTTTAAGGTCTGGGCTTGTTTATGCTTGTTCAGTAAGTTTCCTACTATTACTAATAAAAAAATAGATGGAAAGGAAAGTGGCAGAAAAATATTTGGACATATCAACACTTTTGTCTTCTCTTTGGGATCTTTGCCCTATAATATTCTGGCTTGAAAGAGCTGGTTTTTGAAAAAAATTTTTTACAGCTTTTAAACTTATACTTGAAGGGACAAGTTAGTCTAGTACAAGCTAATCTATCATAGTAGAAAGCAGAAATCCCCAGAGGAAAATAAAAAAAAGCAATCTGTAGGCTTTTGAATAAATCACCAAAATATAGAAGTAAAAAACCGTAATAACAATGAAATGACAAAAGCAAACATTAAATAGGAAAATAGAACTAAAATCAAATATATTAGGTATTACACTACATATAGAAAACTAATCAATCTCACTCAATGATGTAAAATAAAATAGAATAGCATGCCAATCTTTTGATAGAAAGATTAATAGAATAAAATGATCAATTCTCTCTGAGTTATACTATAAATTTAATGTAATTTTCAGTGGAATCACAATAGAATTATTTTTGGCTGGTTAAGAATATATCAAATTCCTTTTGAAAATAACTCTTTAAGAATAGTCAAGGAAATTATAACAAAGTAGAATATTTATAGAAGACTAGTCTTATAAGATACTAAAACAATATGAAAATCACTAGATTTAAAAATGATGTTGGTGTGAAAATAAAAAATCAAAGAATGAAACAAAGTGAATGACAAATAGATCCCGGTGCACACATAATTAGAATTTTATGTCTCTAGTGTACTTTAATTTTGTGGTAATTTAATAGCTGATTTAATGAATGTGTTAACCCAAATGACATTCTAAATGGGAAAAAATATATATGATTATCTCATAATACTCACAAAAATAAATTCTAGATGAATCATAGCATAAATGTAACACTTAAGCATTTTATAATAAAATGTAAGAGAGGAAGTGAACACTCTATTGGTTAGGTATAATTTTAAACATGTGGAAAAACTGGAAGCTCCTAGGGAGGAACAAAGATAGATGTATTTGACACTGCATTAAAAAAACTATGCTGCGTCACAAAATGCCCCATAAACAAAGTAAATATAACTAAGATTGATTAGGATTAATACTTGCAACTGAGGTAACACCTGTAATGTAGTGCAGCCACAAATTCTGGAAATAGGCAAATATATGTAATAAATGGTCTATTGACATTACATTACAACATATGACACAATCAACGTATTTTATCTCATTAACAATACCTATATTTGGAGAAAAAAGGAAAGTACTTTAATGTATTTCTAGTAGAAATATAGATTTTACAGGTCACTGAAATCTTTTTGGGAAATTATATGCAAATAAAAATGTTCATAATATTTCTTCTGTGAATATATCCCATGGAAATACAAGTCTCACTCAGATAGCTATAAGGGTGATTCTTATCATTGTGTTGTGGCAAAAATGAAATAAGATGGTTTTTCCAGCTACCAACTTGAACCACCAGATTCTACCTAGAAATCAAAAGAAATATTTAGGAGGTCACCAAAGACTCAACTATTTTATGTTGTTAATAAATAAGCTTATCATGAACATGAAAGATATATAAGTTCTTATAGAAATATACAAAAATTCTTCAGAAAAAATGATGTATCTATAAAACTACTTGCAATACAATTTTAAAAATATATTCTATTAAATACAAGCACCTGGAAAGCAGGTTTTCTCAGTTTTGTTTACAGCTATTAACCCTAATCCTAGATCATTGCCTGACACAAAGTAGACACTCAGCTATAACTGTAAACAAATAAATGAATGGATGCTTTCTAATCTACAGGTAATAAAATTCTTTTTATAATTTTTAGGATTTTTTAGGACAATTTCACAGGATATTCTGCAGCCCTTAAATGTTTTTCAAATATTTTTTAACATCTATTTTTCAGCTTCTATTTCAGAAAATACAGTTAACCTCTTTGTATAAGTTTTACTTTTTTAAAGCTTCATGTGATTAAAACCACATTAAAAATTGAGAGAGTTTAGCCCTGGCCAGGTGGTTCAGTTCCTAGGAGCACTGACCTATAACCCAAAAGGATACAGGTCAGACCCCCAGTCAGGGCACACCTAGGCTGTGCATACGAGAAGCAACCGATCAATGTTTCTCTCTCTCATCAGCAGCTCTCTATCTTTCTTCCCTCTCTAAAATCAATAATAACACATATCCTCAGGTGAAGATGTAAAAAAATCAAGAGAGTTTAGTTTTTGCAGAATGTATACAAATAATTTTAAGAATATTTTGTGTAGCAAATAATTCCATTTTCTGTTTGCTTTTTTGTTTAACATTTGAATTTTAAGACAGTCTTTTAAATGAGTCTCTTCAATTTTCTTTTCTCTCATAGAAGTTCTCTCATAGATGATTCTGTCATAGTTCACTGGGCAGAAATTTACCCAAATATAAGTTAAGAAATGGATGCTTTCCGGGCTGTGATTCTTCTTTGGAGCCCAGCCATGACTAGTTAACACTAAAAAACTGAGACGGTATTTCTGTTGTTCACATGTATCACATTTCCACAAACAGCAGAGCTTCACATTGGCAGCAACGGAATTCGGCCTGGCATTTCCAGCCCTGATGCTCTCGGCTGCATGGTACAGGCCCCGAAGAAATGAGCAGCTATTGTTGTCTCTTGCCAAAACCAGAATTTTGGACTGTAACCAAGAAGACATATTTTTCCCATTTATCTGCATACTGATAATTAGGCTCAAGGAAATGAACTGCATAGAATGAAAATCAAGATTTTGATTTTTAATGTGAACTTGTGTGATACCAGTTTCCACTCTTCTGACAGATGGATTCTTTTTGGCAGGTGATTATGCAAACTGCTCCTTTCGTGGCTGTCTATATGAAATGTATTCTATAAACACAGTGAAGCATTGCTCACCTCTGAGTCCTCAGTGCTTGGGAATGTATTAGCACTGTGATTATTTGGATGACAGGATTCAAAAGTGGCTGAGAGTAGAAGCTGGGGAAATACTAGAGTGATTATTTTGCTTCTGCCATGAGCCCTGGTAGATAATAATGTATTTCCCTTGTAACTTTACACAGGACATTTTCATGTCAAAGGAAAAGAAATGAACTCACAGGTAATAGAGGAAATTCCAAACAAGCAAATTGTGAATAGTTTTTAATAAGTGTTTTAACAGATACTAGAAAACTAATGCATTTGGAAAGTAGTGCTCAGGCAAATTTGAAATACATGTCAAGCACTCACAAGGGATTACCTGCCGCTCATGATCTAATTATCAGAGTCATATTTCTCCATGATTTAACAATTTTGAAATGTACTTGGATATTTTGATGACAAAGAGAGCTTCCCCTTTGTATATGTGCAATTGAGAATATAAGACCTGACTCAGTGGTACTTTTGCAATCCAAATTTTAGTGTGAGTTTTCTTTTTTCTTTCATTTTTAAATTATTTAAAAAAATTAAATATATTGGGGTGACATTGGTTAATAAAATTATATTGGTTTCAAGTGTACAGTTACATTGCATTGTTTGCCCACCATCCAAGTCAAATCTTCTTCCATCACCATGTATTAGACCCCCTTTACCTTTACTACACATCACCCACCTGCCCTCTGGTAACCATCCTACTGTTTGTGTATATGAGCATCTGTTTGTTCATTTGTTGCTTTAGTTTTTATACCCCACATATGAGTGAAATAATATGGTTCTCAATTTTTTCTGTCTGACCTATTTCACTTAGCATGTGTTCTCAAGATCCATCCATGTTGTCATAAATGATAGTATTTCATCTTATGGCTGAGTAGTATTCCAGTGTAAATATATGTACCACATATTCTTTGGGTTGTTTCCATGTCTTTTCTTGAGGAACTAACACACACACACACACACACACACATTCATATTTTAGGAGAAAAAAAACAGATTGCTTAAACTGAGTCGCAGATAATTTGTACTAATTAAACAGTTCTGGACATTCATTTGGGCAGTACAGAAGTGCTACATCATACATTCAGTGGGTCAATGGAATGCAAACTCATGGTCTGGTCGGCCACCTTACGTAGCATTTTGAAAGCCAGTCTCCAGGGCAGGATAAGAACCTTAATATTTTAATACACAACTGTGGCTATATATTGGATACTTTATTGTGATTGAATTAGGGACTTTAATGTTGTTTCTAATTAATTGCTACACATTTAGGCAAGGCTATTCAAATTGCATTGGTTTGTGATAAACTAAACCAACATTACACTCTCTGGAGTTTTTTTTTATTATTTTTTTTTAAGTTTTTTTTTTTAAAGATTTTATTTATTTATTTTCAGAGAGAGGAGAAGGGAGGGAGAAAGAGCAATGTATGGTTGCCTCTCACATGGCCCTCACTGGGGACCTGGCCCGCAACCCAGGCATGTGCCCCGACTGGGAATCGAACCAGGACCCTCTGGTTCCCAGCCCACGCTCAATCCACTGAGCCACACCAGCCGGGCAGCACTCTCTGGAGTTTTGACTTGTAGGCATAAAATATTATTGTGATTGGTTAATAAAATCTGATTCAGTTAGAATATAGTTTTTTAATTTGGTGGCACAGAAACAATGAGGAAAGCCTTTGGGGATATAGAGGATGAATCTACTAGCTTCTACTATTGTCCATCTCTATTAACACATAATCCGATCCTCTTAATAGTGAATTTTGTAGAACAGAATTAGTAATTAATTTATTCAGTGAAGATGTATTAAGCACATATATGTTGAGGTACTGTTTTTGGTGAAAGAGATATAGCAAAGAACAAGTACAATTTTTTTAAAAAATTTTATGTAACTTGTAGTCGAATTTGGGTGGAAGTCGATATATGCAGATAATAAACAAAAAAATAAACAATGAAAGGATAATGTGATGGATCTGAGAATATAAAAATACCTGAGATTGGGAATGCATTTCCAATGATATTGCATTTAAGTAAGCACTAAATACTGAACATAAGTTTACCCTGCAAAGATAGTGTGAAGAGTATTCCCCATGGAGGGGACAGAAACACTTTACATGAGGTTGCTCTGGGGTTCCAAATGTCAAGTCATGTGTAACCAAAAAATGCTAAAATGTAACAGCTTTAAATATAAATTTCGTTTTACTCAAGACTTTTTAGATGAAGACTGTGGGATGGGTTCTGCAATGTGCACATCTCTGCTCTATGTGTTATCAGCTGTGACATATTGTGTCAGTAGGGCTGTAAGATCTGTTCCCATGTCTGATAAATGTGTACAGTTGGGGTTATGGGCTTGGGAACTCAATTCTTCCTCATGTGCACCTTTCTAAGGGCTTGCTTGAGTTTCCTCAGAGAGGTGATTGGCATCTAAGAATGAGTCTCCTAAGACAGAAATTCCCAGTTTCTTAACATGTCACTCCTGCCATACTCAAAGTAGTCACAGAGCCCACACTCAAGGAAAGTGGATATAGACTACAACTCTTAGTAGAAGTATAAAGAATTTATGCCCATATTTAATCTGTCACAATTTACCCATCCAAAAATGATTTATGTTACTCCCACATGCAAAATACACTCATCACTCCCTCCCCAAACCACAGAAATGTCATCCCATGTAGCATCAGGTTGAAGCTCAGGATCCAGGATTTCATCATCTAAATCAGGGTTGGGTGTTGAAGAGGCTTCTCACATGGAATAGCAAGTTACTGTTGACTGTTTTCTGGGAGCTCAGCCAGGCTAGTCCTCTCCAGGAGGCAGCTCTGGCTTCTTCACAGGATGATGGCTGACTTCCAAGAGTGAGTGTTCCAAGAAACATGAAGTGTAAGCTGCCAGTCTCTAAGGCCTGGAGCCAGAAACAGGCACAGCACAACTTCCCATATATTCTATTAATCACAACAGTCACGGAGCCCACCCACTTGATGGGAAGGACATCAAGGAATTTGTGGCTTTCTTTAATTTACACATCTGGTGTTTTCAAAGGGTAGAAGATGAATATGTAGGCAATATCTCATGCTGTCTTTGTGTGTGTGTGTGTGTCTAATTTAAAATCAAAGCCTTTTAAGAACTCAGAAAATGTAGTAGTCAGGAGAAGGAGGAAACACAGAGATGGTAAGAACTCAGTACTGAATTAAGAGCTGAAATTAGAGAGAGTCAGCTCAAATAACCATTGGATGACTGGTGAGGAATAGGTCACAAATTGACCTAAATTACAGGTTGGGAGTTAATTGCAACTGGGACACAACAAGTATTGAGAACAAGGGGATGAAGGAAATAAGGGAGTTCTTGTTCATTGTCATAAGAAGGACTGCAGTTTTCCAATATTGCCCCCTACTTCCACTGTGAATGATTAATGAGACCTATTTTAAAAGTACATGTCATTGATTTTAGAGAGGGAGGAAAGAGAAAGAGCCAATGATGAGAGAGAGAAACAATAAAAATTTTAAGTGCCTAAAAAATAGATAGTGAGCACCATATTATGAGATGACCCAAAGCCAGGGCCTGAGAGTACCTTGCAGGAATTGAGAGAAACTCATGGCCAAGGGCCTACAGGAAAACAGGAACTTAAACTAGAACTGCAAGGAATTGAATTCAGTTACCAACCAATGAGCTGGAAGAAACCCCAAGCACTAGGTAACACCCTGATTTTAGTCTGGTGAGACCATGAGCAGAGGACTCAGACAATCTGTGCATGGATTCCCATGGGAACTATGAGATAAATAAATAAATGAAAGCACATAGCCAGGGCAGAAAGAAAAAAATAATGTTTTTTTTCCTCTAGATATTAAAGTAGATAGTTACATATTGCTTGTTGTAAAACATTTCTTCAAATATCATGTGGAAAATGTAGATGCCCAAATTCCATACCATTTACCATTTGTGTCCAATGGGAATTGATTTGATATTTTGGCATATACTCTTTAATCTTTGCTTGTGGGATCTCCTGATGATTGTTTTCTTGAACACAGAACTATAAAACTGAAAGGAACAAACACAAATACCAATCACAGTAAATAGAACAATCTACTTTTGAAAATAGGTATGGCTGTGATTATTATAACTTACCTTCTTTGCGAGTTCAGCCAACGGTCTACTAGGTTCTATTCATCCTAATACAACTTTTCTCTCTTGTTAAACACTTTTCTTGTTGTCTGCCATTTCTTCTAATCTGAGCTACAGATTTTCTCTGTTCCTTTAACCACCCTATGTATAATATAATTCTGTTCATACTGTTTTTAAGAATTTTTCTTATTTTCTCCCAATATTTTGAAAATATTAGTACTTTGTACAGTAACTCTTTCTTATTATAGTAGATCTGCTCTGTCTAATTATGCTAGTCATTAGACACAACTGGATATTATTTAGATTTAAATATAAAGTTTGAAATGCACATAAAATTCAGCCACATTTCTGGTGCACAATAGCCTTGTGGCTGCCACATTGGAAGGCATAGACATCAAACATGCCCATTTCACAACAATTATACTCTATAGTATTGCTCGAGATTTTTAATTAATTTTTTGGAATGCAGGAAAAAATGTCTATCACTCAACATTAATACAGTCACTTGACTTCATGTAAGAAATTGTGAAAAGATACATAAAAATATTATGAAACTTCAGTTTTCTTGGCATGGCACAGATAGCTGCTCATGAAATATGTTAAACTTGATCATGCTGAATAGAAACATTTTAATTCAAAAGAAATAGTTAAAGACCACATAAATTCCACTTGTTCCAAAAATTGTTTGCACTGTCTGACTTGGTTAGCCACTGAGATAATAAACTCTTGACTTCTTTAGTGGCCTATATTGAGGACCCAAACGAAGGCAAATGGAGTGGTTAAGAGGGAGATCTGTAAAATCATCATGCCAAACCCAAATTTAAGTTACACTGAAAAGTATCTTGATATTTATTTAAATCTGTCATAAGAATTAGCTTTAGGTGTAGAATACTTTAAAGAAGTAATCAGAGAGACAACGATTTTATGACAACTGTGCTCATAAAGGTGCTTTTGGAACAAAGAGATCTACGTCATATTAAACAGACAATAAGGATCGGCAACTTAAGTAAAAGAATTTTCTAATGGTCTCATTTTTCACTGTTTGGAAAATTGCAGAAATGATCTTATAAGTTGTTCTCTTCATTGACCCACACAAATAAGACAGCAATGATAAAAGAGTTGGAGGAGTGTGCTCATTAGCCCTTGGTGGGACCTGTGCCTCTCCTCAGTGACTATTCAGATTTATGCATTTTGCTTATTCAGCTGGCAAAGCACCCCTGAACTTCAATTCTAAATGAAGAGGGGAGAGAAAAATCCTGTGCTGGGAAAATATGAGAGAAAGAAAATTAAATATTGACTGAAGAGGAACATTTCTAATTGGATGGGAAAAGTTAATTCATTGCAGAATAAAAAATGAGACCATATCTCAAAATAGTCTAAGATCCATGAGCATTTACTAGTCATATTTTTCATTGTGGATTACAATGTATGGCATAGTAAGTTTTTCATTTTCCCTGTATTGCATGCTTCCTCATCTCCAATATTCTTTTATAAACAGACTGAAGAGAGCATATACTCCTGGTTAAATACATAGAAATAAACTCTCTCTAATAGTAATAATTAGGCAAGCAGAGGTTTTTGCTTTTGCTTACACTTGACTGAATTTATATATCCAAATTTTATTTTACTTTATATCTTCTTAATTCTTTTCGTCTTTTAGTTTCACATTTCATTGCCTGCCTCTTTACTCACTGTTCTTTCATATCTACCCTCATAAACTTTAGGCCTTCCTTTCTAAGCTACAAAGTAGTCATTAGCTATATTGAAGGTTTTATTTCCTGCTAACTTGATCTGATATAAGTATTTGGGTGCTGAAGTAGTAATCTCTAGGTTTCCCAGGGTAAAAATAAAAATCCATGCATTGTAGTTTACCCTAACATAGAACTCAAGTCTTATCCTTTGGGGGGAACAATATTCATAATGGAAATAAAAATATGAGATTTATTTATTCTTTGCAGCAAGATCCTTATGTGTTAAAACTTTATTCTATATGTTAAATTTTTTAAATCTAAGTATTATTAAGATTTTAATTTGGTCATTACTTTCAGTCAATTTGCATGATTACTGGTATACTGTGTGGTATTATCAGGCCCAGAATTTTGGAGTTCAACTTGATTTTGTTCTTTCTATTTACTGCTATAGAATGAATCGAATTCTGCATTTATCATAGATGTCGTAAAATTTTAATTGGTTTTAGCCATCAAACCTAATTTTGAACATAGATGGAATGACTCTATCAGAAAACCTTCTTGGCTATAACAGATTTCCTCTGCATGATGGCCTCATAGAAAATTTTTGAGGTCTCTTTTTATTACAGCAAATTTGGAAGCACAGGTAATTGGACATGTGGATGGTGAACTGTTACCGTTCAGAAATATAGTAGACCTTTTACTGAAGAGGGATCCTATGTAGTCGTCAGTACTTGATGAGAGCAGAGTAGCTCTTTGAATCTATCTTCAAATTGCAGTTTCAATGACCTTTCTGAAGCACAAATAAAATGTAAGCATAATGCTACTCCACTTAAAAACGTACATGGACCCATAGCACTCCTAGGATAAAGTCCAAATTCCACAGCATGATTTACAAGTTAAAATGTGTTCCATAACGATTTTTCCAACCATATCTCCCACTATTCCTTGGCTTATATGCTGCTTCGGTTCTTTTATTTGGTTTTCTGTGTAGCCTCATTTTTTCTGCTTCTGTGAGAGCTCTCTGACCACTCTCCCCTCTATACCCAACTAAATAACTAGAATTGCCCCTTCGTGAACCAGGAATAGGTATACACAAAGGATAAGGGTACTTTTTCATCAAACTATAAAATAAAAATCTATAATGATTACATCTAGGTAATCTATGATTTCTGTTGAATCATTTGATCTTGGGATATCTAGAAGGCACCCTTCCTATTAACTGCTGAAATATCACATACCTCCTGTCAGGGAAGCTGTTATAATATGATATTTGTGGTAGATAGACATATGTACTGCCCACCGAAGAACTTCGGAGAAGGAATCACTGTCGGGCTTCAGGGGATGTGGTCAGCACACTGCCTCCATTTGTGAACTTCAGCGATATGACTTAGCTGCAGAAAGTCCCCTTGCCTGAGGTTATACCTTTTCCGAAGTCAGATTGTCTGGTGACTTGACTGAGGAATGGCTACACAGGCACAGCCATTTATTCAGATAACTTTGCACCAGAGAAAGGGGGATAACCAAATTTAGGAGACTGAGGACAAGAAGGTCTGGAGCAGAAGCATATGAATGGACCCACAAGGGTGGGCACAATGTGAGAAGATCTTTGACTCCCATGTTCATGACCACCAGGGTGCACCTGCAACAGAAGAGGCTCTAACCATCCAAGTGGACAAAGTGGACCAGTCAGATGACTTCAGTGTGTGTCTGTCAGCTGATCTCCCACTGCCCGCACACACATGAAGTGTTTATGGCAGTGATGTAAAGGCTGCGCATTAAACAAAGGCTGACTAAGTTTGATGTAGCTGAGGTCAGCATCAGATACTCTTGATAGGGACCATTTTCTGAGAAGACAAACTGGACTCTTGGTGCCAAGTTAACTACTGTTCCCCCTAATATCCTCAAAGGGCCAGTAGTTCATCAGAATAGACACACATGCTGAGTATAGGTTTGCCTTTCTTGTCCACAAGTTCTTAGCCAGCACTATTATTTGAAGTATTACAGAGTGTTTAGTGATGGGCAATGATGTCGTATAATTTCATGTCAGATCAGGTAACCCACTTCATGCAAAGGAGGACAGAAATTGGTCCATCATTTCCTTACCACCCAAGCTGACTGCATGATAGAGCTTTGAAATGGTTTACTGAAGACCCAATGGGAGGGGCAGCCCAGTGGGTATATGCTTCAATGACAGGATGCCATATTTTAGTATGCAGTGTATGCATTGAATTAAAGACTTTTATATGGGTCTGCACTTGCAGTAGGAAGAGTACAAAGCTTTAAGAACCAGGGATGAAAATAGGAATGGCCCCCTTAACTTCACTCGGTAATTCATTGAGTGTTTTCATGATGGAGTAAGGTAGATATGAATATGTGTAGTTCACATCCCCCTTAAAATTAAAAGTGCGCTCTGTAGAAACCAAGAGTACCTTCAGAGATAGTTGCCATCTGTCAGATCCTTAAGGGCTGCCTGGCACAGAGAGCAGCCTTGTCCAAGGTTATATGCTGTCTTGTGAAGCCTGATCTGGTGACTGACTGAGCATGGAGTATAAAAGCCTGGCTGTATCACTTCTCAGCAGGACACATTGATGGTCAGTATGTACTCCAGAGCTCTCTCCTGAGTCGGCCAAGGCTTTGATGGCCCTGTATTGTAGTTTGATCTCCTCCCCTGGCAAATCCTGTTACCGTCTCCTCTTTGTTTCACAGATGTTGGTCCCTAATAAACAACTTGCACCCAAAATTCTGTTTTAACATCTTCATCTGGAGAGCACAATTTTTGACCACATTATACTGGTTTTTACCTTTTGTAGAGAACGTGCAGTTGTGAAGGTGGAGTTGTGCCTTCTCTAACATTTTATCTATAGAAACTGTCACAACGTTTGGCACACCGTATGTTGTGGTCAGTAAATATGGAGAGAACAAACAGCATTTTTAATGTATTTATTAAATCATTTTTTAAAGATTTTATTTATTTATTTTTAGACAGAAGGGAAGAGAGGGAGAAGGAGAGGGAGAGAAACATCAATGAGTGGTTTCCTCTCATACTCTGCACACCGGGGAACCTGGCCTGCAACTCAGGCATGTGCCCTGACTGGGAATCTAACCAGCTACCCTCTGCTTCGCAGTCCGGTGCTCAATCCACTGAGCCCCACCAGTCAGGGCTATTAAATCATTTTTATTATTATTCTATTACAGTTGTCCCAGTTTTTCCCCCTTTTCCCTCCTCTGTTCACCCCACCCCCACTCCCACAGTCAACCCCACATTGCTGTCCATGTCCCTGGGTCATTCACACATGTTCCTTCTCTAGCCCCTTCCCCTTCTTTTCACCATTATCCCCCTTTCTCCTTCCTTCTGGCCACTTTCAGTTGGATCCATGTTTCATTGTCTGTGGTTCTCTTTTGTTTGTTAGATTCCTTTTATAGATGAGATCATATGCTATTTGTCTTCCACTGACCGTCTTATTTCATTTAGCATAATACTTTCTAATTCCATCTATGCTGTTGCAAAAGGTTCCAGGAGTTCCTTCTTTCTTTCTTCTGTGTAGAATTCCATTGTGTAAATGCTTTTTGCAACAGTAGTTGGTAGCACTTAGGGTGCTCACTAATTGACAGAATTGAAACTTTGAGAAATAACAAGAGTGCATGTTGAATGTGGTGAGAAATTCTTTCAATCCCTCTATTAATTTCTCTCAAAAATCACCCCAATAAATACATCAACAAAGTAAAAACAGCTGTTTACTAAATAATAATAGATTACAGTAAAGTCTCTTAGCCTTCAACTTCCAACCAGAATGTCACCCAATTCACTTTTGAAATAGACATTGTGGAGACATCATCTATTGATGATGATTGATTATGATAATTACTTAACATAAATCCAAATTTAGTGGATTTTAAAAAAAGGTTAAGTATTTTTATTACAATTATTATCATATCAAGATTTACCATTGTTTCAAGCTACAAATTACTTTTAATTAACAAGAAAAGACATTATAAAAATAGTAAGAAAATTTTCCACTCACAACACTTACCTATCAGACAACTTATTTCTGAAGCTATTTCCTTTCTTAATTATTTAAATAATGTTCTACAACCATCAAAATGCTTTTTGTCATTATGGATAAGAGAGTAAGACCAAATGGAAGAAAAATGAATAATTTAACAGCATTACAATTTGAAACCTAAATTACTTTCTATTAACCTTGGCATTTATTGTCTTATATTTTGTGCAATTAACCTTTCTTCTAGAAAAAAGTAATAACATCTATTGTTATAACCCTAAATAAAAGTTTACATTCATAACATTTTAATCAATATCTATTTTGGTTTACTATGGCGGGGTAAAAAGAAGAGGACGAAATTAACCTCTATTTTTTTTTTTGTTGCTTTTTAATGTCTCATCAAAGAAAAGTTTTCAAAGCCTCAGTATGTTCCAATGAGCTATTTTCTCAGCTCAGTAGAAGTATTTTTAGCAAAGTTTGCTGTAATTTTTTCAATAGCCCTAAATGGACTCACAGCTTACACTGAGCACATCTCTGTTATTGTTAGGGAGACACCCCTGTGCAGAAGCACAGAGCTCAGCCAGGCGTGTGGTTCACGCACCTGAAGATTCCAGTTATGAGAGGATGTCAAATAGAACCTCTGAATCAATTACTTGGAAGAAGGAATCAGAATAATTTAACAAGCAGGACATAACGAAAGAGGAAGTAATTTTATGGTCCTATGGTACTTATCTTGATTGTAAAGAACAATTTATTAGCTACCATGAGACGGTATGCCTTGTTTATCTCACTCTTAATATGAGCTTTAATATGTCAGAGTTGTTACCAAAGAACAAATCCTAGTGATACTGAAATAAATGATCATTCATTGACATTAATAATTCTATTGAAGGCACAATTATTTGATTTCAATAAAAAAATCGAGTTGATCACAAAAGTCAATATCAAGGTGTTTATGTAGATAATTTTGAACATTTCTTACTGAACATACCAGTCTCCAATTATTTTAGATATAACATTCATCAATAGTTATACTTTTAAAAATCTGTTTATATTAAAAATGAAAATGAGACTACTTATTCAAAAACACAAGACATTATACTATATACCCTGGCAAGATTTCAAACTTATCTCATTTCTGTAAAATGAAAACACGATTTAAAATGTCAGGCTTTAGATATATGAAGGAGCTTTCCATAATCTATCATCCAAAATAAACTACATTATTTAGAAACTTTGTGATGGCAGATAAACCAAAATCACATTACATAAATGAAATGGGTTATACTAAAGTGTTAATCTGTCAAGAACTCAAAATGATTTTAAAGATGTATATGTGGGCTGTTACTTCTTCTTTAGTGCTACCAAAGTGGCTTTACATTTTCAAACTCTGCTTCCAAGGCTTATTATGGTTTCCATTAAAATAGCCTGGTTAGTTAAATAAACTTGATGGGAATCTATATAAATAGTTTTGATAAAGGGAATAAAAAGTTACTGGGTAGTATATACAGGGTGATTCTATGTTGAAGGAGTTGGTAAATACACACACACACACACACACACACATATACAATTTGAATTAAAGGGCCCTTTCATGTTTTATGTTATACATGCTCATGGTGTTTGAAAAACTTTAAGAGGATTAACCTAAATTATTTCTGAAATTATGAAAAACCCACATTTTAAAAAAAGAAAGTTCTATTTATATGTAAATACTAAAACTAGCTACTTCTCAGTAAGCTTTCCTTATACCTTCTCTAAAACTCATAAACTCCTGGAGAAGTGTCTGTTCATGTACTTAGCTCATTTTTTAATTGGGTTGTTTGTCTTCTTGGAATGGAGTCATACTGAGTTCTTTATATATTTTAGAAATCAAAACCTTGTCTGAAGTATCATTCGCAAATATATTTTCCCATACAGTTGGTTCCCTTTTCATTTCACTGCTGTTTTCTTTAACTGTGCAGAAGCTTTTTAATTCGATGATGTCCCATTTGTTTATTTTTTCACTTATGTCCCTTGCTCTAGGGGACATATCAATGAAAATATTGCTGTGTGGAATATCTGAGATCTTCCTGCCTATGTTCTTCCATAGAACATTTATATTATCATGACTTATATTTAAGTCTTTTATCCATCTTGAGTTTATTTTTGTGTATGATGTAAGTTGCTGGTTGAATTTCATTTTTTTGCATGTAGCTGTCCAGATCTCCCAGCACCATTTGTTGAAAAGGCTATTTTTAGTACATTTTATGTTCAGAAAACTAAAAATGGAACTGCCTTTTGATACAGCAATACCACTGCTAAGATTATACCCTAAGAATCCTGAAACACCAATTCAAAAGAATCTATGCATCCCTGTGTTTATAGCAGCACAATTTACAATAGTCAAGTGCTGGAAGCAACCTAAGTGCCCATCAGTAAATGAGTGGATCAAAAAACTATGGTGCATTTACACAATGGAATACTATGCAGCAGAATGAAAGAATAAGCTCCTACCCTTCACGACAGCATGGATGGAACTAGAAAGTATCATATTAAGTGAAATAAGCCAACTGGTGAAAGATAAATACCATATGATCTCACCTATAAGTGGAACTTAATCAACAAAACAAACAAGCAAATAAAATATAGCCAGAGACATTGAAATAAAGAACAAACTGACAGTAACCAGAGGGAAGGGGGATAATGGGGAAAATAGGGGAAGGGCCACCAAGGAACATGTATAAAGGACATGTGGACAAAGCCAAACGAGCTTAGGTTCAAGGGTGGGAGGCAAGGATGGGTGGAGTGGGGGTGGCATGGTGGGGCGAAAATGGAGACAATTGTACTTGAATAATAAATTTTTAAAATGACAAATAAAAATAATAAAACTCATAAACCCTCTTCATATATGCCTCCTTCCTTTCACTTTGCCTTTTTGTCTTATTTTCTAGCTTCTCATTAAGAATATACCTACATGAAGGTGGCGATTTTTATCTGCTTGTTTACTACAGGATTTCTAGCACCAAAAACACTAACCTATAATAGGTGGTTCCTGAATGAATGAAATGTATAGCTTTGTTCATTTACCTATTCAAAATATGTATATATGCATATTACATACTATAATATAAATATGCATACATTATGTAGAAGAATCATGGTCTCCTACTTTTGTGCATTCCCCTAACTGCCTATTTATAGAAGAAAAAGAGATACAAAAATCAAAATCTTCCAAGCATCATGAAGGGCACTGTCCATTTATGCAAATAACGACTGTTTGGGGGACACATGATGAAGATGAAAGAGGGCTCTGTGAGAACATTTGAAAAGTAACCTTTGAAACAGCACAAGAATAAGACATTTTATATACTTGTAATTGCAGATATAATTGTTGCTGTCAAATGTGTATGTATCTGAGTTTTCAAAATTCATGTTATTTCTATTACAGTCTTGGAAAATGAATCAATTTTCCATGATGCACTGTTTGCATCCTGCTGAGGACAAATGTGTATTCAGAGTGAAAAGCATGCCAAACATTGGGAATGTTGCCCTTTGTCAGAATCCCGAGCCTTTTGAAATTAACCTATGAAATTAATTGATTAACAAATACTCTTTGTTAATTAAAATTCTGACAGAGTTAAAATGTTATGATGAGTTTGTTGAAGTGAGAATCACATCCTGACCATTATATATGTGTCTGAAGAAGATGCTACTTAGTTCTATTTCCTTGCTAGAGCACATAATTTGAATAGTTGAATAAAAATGATCAAGTACAGACTACGTACACGACACTATTGTACCTGATGGAACACAAAGATGAGCACCATCTGGTCTCTTCCCGGTAACAGCACTACCACCACCATCCACAAGAGTTGCCATTTATCGAGCAGCTCCTGTATACTAGACACTACATGAGACATGTTATTTTTACATAGTGAATTTTTTGAAATAATACCTTTTGAACAATCTATTATAATCATCATTTTGTAAAAGAAGACATTGGAATTCAGTGAGATTAAGTAATTTGTTTCAAATTTACCTGATATTAGTCACCTCTTGGAAAATGTCCTAGTCACTTCTTGGAATATGTCTGTATTTTTATGGGAACTACTTCCTCACACATAACAGATATGAGTTATAATTGCCATGTTTATAAGGTTTGTTCCTTTATCCACTACAATTTGTTTGGTCAGGGATAGACACTAAAATTTATTAATATTCTCTCAGGAATAAGAAATTTGGATTGAGAGACTCCTACTCATTTGCTCACAACACTTAAACTCCACTGAAATAAAGTCCGGATCTGTTGGATCACACTGCATCTGCAGGGAGAAGCAGAAAGAACAAATCTATAAGGAGAAGAATAAAGCAAGTGTGTAAAGTGAAGGAGAGGTGAGCTACCATTTGAGAGTATCTTTAATTTCCTTTGGTCAAGGTAAGGTACATTTGTTACTTGGGCATTTCCTTATTTTGAGGAAGATCCAAGAAAACTAGTAGTAGTGGTCGTGGCGGTGGTGTTCTTTTTTTTTTTTTTTTAAATGTTGTGTAGTTCAAAAAACCTCTACAACCACGCAGCAATGATTTCCTAGTATATAAACCAAGCTTCCAGTTTAGCGTGCTATTGCTTTTATATAGTATTACTGATCATTTTAATAAGGAATTAATTCATTTAGCATGGTCAATAATTTTTCTCCATGTTGGTACATGTTCATCATGATTGCTAGTTTTCTTTATTTAATTTACCATGAGAACGCATTCATGGGAACTAAACAGATCATTATACATCAATTTTTTTTTAAGATTTTATTTATTTTATTTTTAGAGAGAGGGGAAGGGACAGAGAAAGAGAGGGAGAGAAACAGTAATGTATGGTTGCCTCTCACATGGCCCTCACTGGGGACCTGGCCTGCAACCCAGGCATGTGCCCCGACTGGGAACTGAACCGGGGCCCCCTGGTTCCCAGCTCATGCTCAATCCACTGACCTACACCAGCCAGGGCCATTATACATCAAATTCTGATCATTCTTTTAGCATATAAGTTTAGTATTATGTCATCTTTGATTCAACTCTCTTATGTGTAATCTCCCCATTCTCTTAATAAAAAAACCTTTATGATACGGAATCTAATTAGAAATTACTAGCTAAAATATACATTTAGAAAGATATGTATGGGAAGGAATACATAGCCATGACTGGAAAATTTAGGGTAACAAAAACGCTTTTAAATTACTATTCTATTGCAGATACATTCTTATAATACTCATGGGAAGAAGTGATGCAGTTGCAACACTATGACTTCTACCTATTGTTTACTACTACTGTTATTACCACTACTGCTCCTGATAAAACTATGACCACACCATTTCCACCACCATCACTACTGCTACCACCACCACCACCACCAAACCACTGCTACTACTATGACCACCACTTACACAGTGTTTACCAGCACTGTTACAAACATTAACTCAGGGCTCCGTTTACAAAATCAAACAATGTTAGTTCATGCGGTTCATATTTAGTGTCAATATGTAATCTTTCTTTGGGCAAGTTATTGGAATTATTTGAGAGAAATCTTTTTTATCAACATGATTTCAGAAGTTGTATAACAAATAAGTTGAAGTACATGAAAGTTCTGTCTGTGCATACTATGCTCTAAGTAAATGCCTGCAATTGAGGTTAACTTTATAAATTGTCCTTCAGTAATTAATTATGAATAGAACTTGACACCATCTATATCTCTAGTGTATTTATTTTTAATTCACTAAAATAACCAATCACGCTTTCTATATATTGAACAGCTACTGTTATTTTGATGTTTTATATATATGATAACCCATTTAAATCTCCATCTCTACTAATGTATTTAAAGCCAACATTTGGTGTAACCAATCCCTGAGCTCCTTCAATATGTTTTACATCTATCCACATAAAATGAGCAGCTCCATTCTATAATTAATGATGCAATAAAGTCCTCTTAAATAAGGATTTTATCAGCCCATATAACTAAAGACAGAGTCACCTAAATGACCTGTTGGCATCATTAAATTTCCCATTGTGATACCGCTACCATCAATTCCAATTAAATCCTAAGTATGTCTCTCACCAACATGTATACACATCTTCTAATTGGGATGCACATTCATGAGTAAATTTAATGGTGTCAAGTTGGTCATTTAAGTGATTTACAGTTTCATGAGAAATCATTTGCTTGTGAAGGTACTCCTTTTCCTAATCCTGACGTTTGTTATAGATGGGACCATCCATGTGATAAAGATTGTTAGACAAACTGATACTAGCCACATATAAAGCAAGTTTATTGCATTTAGCAGTAACTTCAGGTATGTTCTAAGAGGGTGTGTGAGTATAGCTGTTGAACTGAAGTTCTGAAGCCACAAAAGGACACACTGAATAGTTAACATGAATATTTGGAACATGTAAAATTATCTAGAGTTTGGCACCTGATCCTAGAGAAATTATTTCTCCCCATGAGGTATCAAAAAATTTGGACAGCCATCTGGATTTTATGTATTTGCTGGTTTGTTTATTTGTTTATTTGGTAGAATACTGTCAAACACACAGAAGGGAGTTGTTGAATGAATGAATGAACTACAGAAGTAGCTCAATGAGAGTATCACTTTCTGTATTTGAACATCTAAGTAGAGGGTTATCAATAAAAATAATAACATCTAACATTTATCGAGTTAATTACGTTCTGAGGACCTGAGGAAGAATGTTTCACATGTTGTGTACTTTGATGTTCACAATAAACAAAAATGGAATCAGCCAGCATTTTATACAGGAACCAGAAAACATTTTAAGTAAAAAAAGACTTAAATGTAAGGAATTAGGTTCTTCAAAACAATGTCGGTATTGAATGTGGGCTCCCAGATGCCCCCAAGAATGTCGCCCAACCTGTAAGAGAAGCAGACCACTAACCAGTGAGAACTCTGCCACAGCTGCTTCAGCAGCCTCGGGGCTGGAGACTTAACACACACATCACCACATCTTTACCTGCCCGCAGAAAACAGCCAAAGCACCTGGAAGATAGCCTATGCTACATTTATGCTTTCTAACTCTCAGAGAAGTATATTTAATTTATTGTAATTCTGTACACAGGACTATAGTCGAAAGAAAGAAATCTTGCGTTTTTGTTTTGTTTTTATTTTTATTTTATTCATTTATCTATTTACTTTTTATTTATTTAGTCTTTTAGAGAAGTAGGTAGGAAACGATTCTGAGTGCCACCAAATGTATTTGTCACAAATTTTATTATTGCCACATCCAGATATGGAAAGTATGAGTCAAATTGTTTTAAGTAACTTGCACATGATCATGGAGCTAGGGAGCATGCAGGGAAGCAAGGATTCAAATCCAGGCGTACTAGTTAGCATTGCTAGGGTAAACTGTGTAAAGAACAACACGAGCATTTCAAAATTTCAAAGCCTTATTGGCAGTGTGATTATCTTCCTTATTCTGGAATGGCCACAACCTGTGATATTTAGGTCACAGTGATGAATGAAAAAAGAATGTGGTGAACACACTGTTGTCTCTTAAGCTTCTTCCCAAAAGTAACACATTATTTTCTCTCCCATTTCACTGGCCAAAGCAAATCCCAAGGCCACATTTCAATTCTCTAACATGGGATTAAGGTACACAGTTCTTCCTCAGCAGAGGGAACCAAGCATTTGGGAGCAAGACAGTATATCATGGCAGATCTATCTGACTGTAAATCCTATGCTCTTGTCTACCAAAAGTTTATTCTTGTTCCCTAAGACACTGTGAAAAATATCCAGATAAGTGACCCAGGTAGAGAGAGACCCAGGTAGCTATTGGTTGTTCCATTCTAGGATCAAACTTGTGCAGTGAAATTTAGGTGCTGCCAGCAGCTAAATTTCTTTCTCCTGGTGCCAGCTCTTTACCCACAAACTCTCTTGGGACAACCAGGATTGGTGAAAGTAACTTTGCCCACAATACTGAGCTATATCCAAAGAAATCATTGTGTGCATGTGAGTGTTGTAGAAGAGTGTGGTATACTGAATGTACAATATCACTACATGGAAAGCTGATGAAAAAGTTATGTAGACTCTTGCAGATCAGACACCAATGAATATGTGTGAGGTCTATTGTGATACAGAGACAATTACAGAAATTCACATTAAGCCTACTGTATCCATCATGGAATCCTGAATAGGGCAATGAGGGAAAAAGAAGAGCAAAATTAGACTTAACCAGTAGAGTTTGACCAAAGCAGTAATGAATTTTTCTTGAGCAGCACAAATAAGTAAGAAAAAAATTGGAAAGGAGGAACCAAAGTCAAACTTTTAACTGAAAACTGAGGCATTCGTTTTCTTTCAAAAGAAAGTACTAAGATGATTGCCAATAAAACTAAATAACTTGTTTATATTTTTAGCTGAGAGGAAAAAGTGAAGTTGTTGGAAAATGGAATTCAGTGAATAATTATAAGGCCAAGACACCAATAAGGCGTGAAAGCAGGTGAGTCTCAGGAATACCTGGAAGCTAGGAATCTGAGGCCACCGGGGTTGAGCTTTGTTTCCTACTCCTGCTCTCTGCTCTGCAGACTGGCTATATAAACTTGGCAGGAAAGATGGCCGATAGTTTCATTATATTCTCATCCAGTTCTTACCACTGGAAAAATACTTTCTTTCACTGCTTTTGATGACAAATCTCAAAATTTGGGAGAAGGATTATCCCAAGCTGGGTCAACACTACCAGCCATGACCATGATTCACAATCACAAACGTCATGATGTGAGTCACAACTACCCAGGTAAATGATATTCATGGTGATAGATCTTTTAGCTGTGAGGAAAAGAGAGGCTTCTGGTCAGAATATATAATATTCCATTTGACCAGGATAACTGTATTTCATCTTTGTTTTATTTGCTAAGACAGATTATTTCTCTCAATAATCATGACTAGAATACATGGCCCTGGCTGGAGTGGCTCAGTGGATTGAGTGCCAGCCTGTGAACTAAAGGGTCACTGGTTTGATTCCCAGTCAGGACACATGTTTTGGTTGCAGGCCAGGTCCCCACTAGAGGCCTGTGAGAGGCAACCACACATTGATGTTTCTCTCCCTCCTTTTCTCCCTCCCTTCTCCTCTGTCTAAAAATTAAAAAAAAATATTGAGAAAAAAAAGACTAGAATACATGTCTCTTCTATTGTTTCTGTAGTTACCCTGCTCATGGTAAACATAAAAATATATTCTACTTGCTTGTTTCTTTATCTGTAAACCTCATAAAATAATAAATTTCTTGAGGTCAGAGACTTGACTTTGATAATATAATAGCACAAAGACATGCACATAATAGAATGATAATAATTGATCTTAATTCAAATTGGATACATTTTTCACAGGCACTATGCTGATATATTTTTATGTGGGCTATCATATTTATTTCTGGCAATAACTTTATGAATTAGTTAGTATTATCATTGTTTTACACAGAGGGGAATTTAGGTTTTGAGAGGACATAAGCTCAAGGTAATGACTAAAGTGCGTTATAGCTGGCACTTGAGTCAAGCAGTCCGACACTAGAGTGCTTACTTTTCATCATGACTCTAAAACTCATTCTCTCATCTGAAACATTTAATTTTGCTTTATGAAAACTTTAATCACGAAATGTATTATTTATTCAAAGAAGAGAACTTGATTAGCTCTAAAAATGATGGGTAATGGATTCTGTTTAGACAAAGTGAATAAAAAACAATTATTTGCATAATATAGGAAAGGAAAACGAAATAACATGGCAGTTAATGTTTTAAGTTAGTTTAACTATTTTCACTGAATTTTAAATATATATTAGACATTTAAACATATATTTAAATATATATTTTTACTAATCTCTCCAACAAAATTGTTCACTAAGTGACGGTTACATTGATGTTGAGGTAGACATAGAAATGAATCTAAAACAACAGAGCTTTTACATGATGACCTTGCAATATCTACATTCTGCCAAATGATAATGAGAATTCATTATCAGTTAACTATACTATACTAGTTATGGAAGTATAAGATGCATTTATATGCAGAGCTTAATAGATTAGATAACGTCACATGGCTACTAGAATTTTAAATAACTAATGCATATACTAATTCTTACTGTGTTTTGGCCAAAATAGTCTATGTATAATATGTATGCTTCATAATCATGTATTTATTTAGCTCCACTGATTACAGTTGCTTAGAATGGATATATTTGCAGAGCCAATGCTCATTGATCTTCAGGAATATGCATAGAAAATTCTTCATATTGTTAGCTCACTTGAATTGTAAATATATGAGATAATTATCTTTGATAGTATAATATTGACACAAGTAATTCTTATAATAATGCAATTTAAAAGTCACATTTTTGAAGGTAGTAAATTCCCATAATGATAATAATTTCTGTGATTGGAGGACAAAATACTTTTATTAATAATCCATAGGTCATGAAATGTACCAGTACTCAGTTTGATTTATGAATAAATTCCTCAGTTGGAATGTGTTCTATGGCATTGCTATACATATACAGAACCTTCTGAATTTACAATTATCAAATAATAAAATCAAGCTAACTAGATATTTAGATTATTTTTCTAACATTTTTACCACAATGATGTCAAACATTTTGTAGAAGTTTTTAAAATTGATTAAAATTAATTGGACATAAAAAAATTACAATTCAGGCCCTGGTTGGTGTGACTCAGTGGATTGAGCATGGGCCGGGAACCAAAGGGTTGCCAGTTCAATTCTCAGTCAGGGCACATGCCTGGGTTGTGGGCCAGGTCCCCAGTGAGGGCCATGTGAGAGGCAACCATACATTGCTGTTTCTCTCCTTCTCTTTCTCCCTCCCTTTCCCTCTCTAAAACTAATAAATAAAAATAAAAAATCTTAAAAAAATACAATTCAGGAATTGTTAAATTTTCTAAACAGAGAGGAAGGAATCAAAGAAGAAATCTTGGAATATCAGGAAACAATAATAAAAGAATAAACAAAACTCAGAGTAAATGCAAAAGGTTTTCTATCTCTTGAGCTCTTTAAATTGTGATTGATTGTTCAAGCAATAATATAAACACTGTCTCATATGATTCCAAATGTATGGAGAGAAATATTTAATGTATTTGCATTAAAATGAGGAAAGGTAAAAGGATATAAAGGGAGGTAATATTTTGATACTTTACTAGAACTGGTAAAATGATGACACTAGTAGGCTTTAATAAAATGTATATAAATATAACAGCTAGAGTAATCCTAAAAATGTTATATAAAGCAATACACTCAAAAACATAACAGAAAAATAAAAATGGAATCCTAGAAAATTTCAACTCTACCATTTATTAACTTTTTAACCTAGACTAAATTACAGTCTCTATAACTTTCATCTGTAAATTGAATATAAAATAATAGTAGATACCTATAAAGTTATTTTGTGGGTTAATGAAAAAGTGAATACAAAATGCTTAGTGAGCATCTGGCACATAACACGTATACAATAAATCAAGCAAAATGATCAGGGATCCAGGACATTTCACTGGGTCCTTTAAACTAATTTCAGCATACAGAAAAAAAAATACATATTTGAAGGTTTAATTTATTTGAGATATGTTAAGTGTATACTTTTGAAAGAACTTTGTGAATATTAATGCCTAGGAAAATTCCATAAATGGAATGCCATTAACTCTGCAGACTCCCGAGTAATTTTTGAGTGTGCACCTAAAATATAGATACTAGAAAGAGATAGTCTACCATACTTCACTTTTGTGTCTTCATTTTCCTTAGACTAGAAATGATTTGTTTATCTAGTACAAAAATTGAGTTAAAGTTTGAGAGTTAAGAGAAAGTATTTTTCATCATCTTAGTGCATGCTAACATTTTAATATTACGAGGATAAAGTCCAAAAATTGCATTGATTGGTTGTTTTGTCACAGTGTGACTGGATTTATTACTACTGATGCTAGGTATTGAGCTAAGTGAGAGCTGGCAGGTGGAGTAGAAGCTAAGAGAGTATCTAACTCAAAAAATTATTTAATGTGAAGTGTAAATACGTGTGCCCAAGTTCTGAGAAGATCAGGTGCATATTGATTCAGGGGAGAACTACCTAACCATCTAATGCTGCCAAAAGGTCTTCTAGACATAAACTCTTCATATTGGAGTCAAGGATCCTGATTGAAATGACAAACTGCTATTTAACGACAACCAATAAATAGGGTAGGTGAGCAGACATCTATTTTACGTATTAGGAAATGGAATCAACAGAAAACTATAGAGTATTGCCTTTGAAATGAGCTTTCTGGCCCCAGTCCAGAATTCTTCCTTTTATATTATGTTTCATATCAATCGTATAGTGGATCTATGCTCTTGCTTAAATGATTATATTAATATAAAATTTTGCCCAGCTGGTGTAGCTCAGTGGATTGAGCATGGGCTGGTAACCAGAGGGTCCCAGTTCGATTCCCAGTCGGGGCACATGCCTGGGTTGTGGGCCAGGTCCCCAGTGAGGGCCATGTGAGAGGCAAACATACATTGCTCTTTCTCCCCTTCCTTTTCCTCTCTCTGAAAATAAATAAATAAAATTTTATATATATATATATATAAAATTTAGGTTTAGAAATATTTTTCTTTGCCAAAATAAAACATTTTGGCCTAAATAATGATGATTCTTTTTGTAATAATGATTCCTTTATGCTAGACATGGTTTGGCTTATTGCTCAGTATAATAAAAAGACCATTAAATATAATATATAATTGAATTTAAGTAAATTGCTCTTTATCCAGGTTTCAGTGGGCTAGCATAATTGGCATTATTAACAAAGACAATTTATAATAATAATTAAGGATGATGTGAGTAACCTAATATTTTACCATGAATATTTAATCAATGTTTTAATTGAACATTTTGATTTAATGATAGAAATAATTCAGGGTAAATGTATAATTATAAATACACAGATGAAAATTAAAATAACAGATGATTTTATATGCTTTTATAAAATATGTAGTGAGTAGCCCTCTGAGGAATTTCTACACTAAAATACATTTAATTATAGATACAGAGGTTTGACTGAAAGTGAATGAATAGAAAGTGATAAGAAAAACCTGCAGATACATTAAAATCTATGTAGAATATGGAATGGGTGGGAAGTAGGGTGAGAAATCAAAATTTTCTCATTACTGATCTGCTGAAGTTGAGGTTGGTGAAGAAAGGAAGGGAACTGAAAGAAACTTCAATTATTAGTGAAAAAATTCTAAGGACTTCATCTTTGAGCATTTTGGGTTGTAAATAGTATCAAATTCAATAACCTTTTTATCAATTCTCTTAGCATAAAAACAGCAACTGATTCAAAAACAAAATAAAAAAAGAATGTATTGTATAACTGCAAATTTCTAATAAGGATCAAATTGAGTTGAACTGAAATATTTCTTATAATGAAAGAAAAAGATATGTTATCTTTCTGAAATAGTAGAAAATCACTGTGGACTATAGAATATCTTTTCCTGTCAGCTACAGATTAGATTACTGAGGATATCTTTAAAAACTTAAAATGTAGTAAAATGAGTTAGAGAAAAGATGAGGTTTCTGTCAGTTATTATAATGACTTTTTAAAAAGTTGTGGTTAAGCATAACTGTTATGTTAAAAGTAACCTAAATAAACCCTTTCTGAAATATGTATATTCCTTTTTATTTTATTTTGTGATGTTGTTTTTGTATGTTTGGTTAATCTTATTTAATATTTCATTTTCTTTTAAAATTATGTTTCAATATAAGATCTCCAAGAGCACAAATTTATTTTGATATATTTTTCATTTAATGAGAAAAAAACTAAGAATATATTAAAAATGCTTGAAAATTAATTTAAGGAAAACTTTTTGATGATTCTCTTTTTATCTTTAACTTACACTAACAAAATTATATGAGAATATTTTTACTTAAGAAGGTTTTCCTCAATAATCTATGCCCAACTATTAAAAATATCATTAAGTTGTATATTAGCTTGTATTGCAGCATATCATCACTTTGTTAACTGCTATTTATTGATGCTGAATAAAATTGGAGTGCTATTTCCCTCAAATTTTGTCTCATTATACATTTTAAGCCCATTTGGTATCAGTAACTTATATGTAAAATAGACTAGAAAATATTGCACTATTTATTAGTTTTTTTTGTGTTATATGTATTATTAGAATATTCAGACATACCAATGTTTCTTAACCAGGTTTTTATGGATTAAATTCACAGATTACTAAACTTGAATATGAAATACAGTCAATAACTTCCAATAAAAATTTAGCATTTCATTTAATAGAAAATATAGACAACAAGCTGTCGTAGGGTTAATAGTACTTGCTTTTTTCCTGTCACATGATTGTGGCCAATACCTTAAAATAATATGTAAGATCAAACATATACTCACAATTATTCACCTAATTGCAAATCTCCCACTACAGCTTTGTAACTACCAAGCAAATCTGAATCGAGATCATCTCCCAGTTTCAGGTTCGCACATTAAAGATTGAGATATCTAGGGGATTTTTTTCTTTTCTCTATCTTCCATTGTTTGTTAATTGATGTATGAAAAGAGATGAGTCATTTCCTTTGCTTATCAATTTTTTCAAGCCTTGGTAATTATAATGAGAATTACTCATACTCTTTTTAAGAAATTTTGTAACATGGGTAGGTATGGCTGTTTTAAATACAACTTTTAGACTGGGAAAATTCAAATATGTTTAACTTGAGAAAATTCTTTTTAAGTTAATATTTAATTCATTTAAATTTACTTTCCAACTTTATTAAGGTATGAATGACAAATATATGTACAAACACATGCACATATATTTAAGTACAATGTGATGTTTTAACATACTATGGGGTCTGTCTGAAAAAGTCCAGCCATCAATAACATAATGAGAACAGTTTATGCCCCACAATGTAATCTGGCAGCCAAAGAAAGTGGGCTGGCATGCGCATGTGTGAACCATGGTGACTTCACTGTACTAGTCAGTGGGGGCAGAAGACCTTGTTGAGTGAGCGAATGTACTGTGTGGCCATCACATTCGAAATGAGCGAGTAGAGCAACAAATCTGCATCAAATTTTGCATTAAGCTTGAACATTCCTCCTTGGAAACTATTCAGATGACTCGGAAGACCACAGCTGTGGGAAACTGGTTATTGGCAGCTTCATCACAATTCCATGCCCACTTACACATCCAGTCTTGTGCAGATTTTTTTTGGCAAAACATCAAATCACCCAAGTAATTCAGCCCTACTACAGCTCAGATTTTGTGCCCTGTGACTTTTGGCTTTTCCCAAAACTAAAATCACCTTTGAATAGAAATAGATTTGAGATGACATTCAGGGACTTATGACAGGGCAGCTGATGAGGTTCCAGTGCCTACTTCAAAGGGGACCGAGGTGTCATTTTCCGATGTATACTGTTTCTTGTATCTCATATCTTCTTCCATAAATGTCTCTATTTTTCATATTACATGACTGGATACTTTTTGTACAAACCTTGTACATATACATTGTGAAATGATACACAAATCAAACTAATTTACATATTCACCACCGCATGTTAACTAGAGTTAGTAACTATAGTTATTATTATGTACCTGAAATTTTCTAATAGAGTATAGCTTGAGAAAATTCATTATGAGTTTACTTTGAAGTAACAGAAAAATTTTTGCTAATAGATCATGCCATGATATGAATTATTTACCATGTTGGAAGTTCTGAGGTTTCTTTTTAGTGTTTAGTCCTTGGCTCCCATTTTTTGTTCAACATCTACATTATGAAATTAGGGATATTTTATTCAGAATAATATGTGATCATGTTTAATATTATAATTTTTGAAAGTATTTAACTTTAAAAAGATAAAAAATCATTTTGCAAAATAATTGACAAAGGGTATCAGAAATTAAAAGTATTATTTACAGCAAAAGCCCAAAACACATTATTTCTCTGCCCAATTCCTTCATCTTAACAATATAACTTCATTTATATTGAACATTATGTGATTTTTTCTGTGTTAAATAATTTTGGAAAGAATAATGTAACTAAATAAGGGTTATTCCACCTAATGCATTACCTAGATGTTTATAACAACCTCAGTTTTAAGGAGGTAAGAATAATGAAAAATGCATTGGAATTGTAAAAATTATTTTGGGTAAAACTATGTTAATGATCTGTGTGAGTTATTAATTTCAAAGTCTTGATACAATGTGATTGATACATTAAATAATGAAAGATGAAAGAAAATGACACAATGATAAATGATAATATGTTTGTAATTTTAAAAGACACAGGAAACAAGAGTTCTCCAACATATTTTAGACATATATAGGTTTTATTTGGTATGGTTAAAAAATATATATGTATACATATATATATATATTTTTTTTTTTAGATTTTATTTATTTATTTTTAGAGAGAGGGGAAGGGAGGGAGAAAGAGAGGGAGAGAAACAGCAATGTATGGTTGCCTCTCACATGGCCCTCACTGGGGACCTGGCCCACAACCCAGGCATGTGCCCTGACTAGGAATCGAACCGGGACCCTTTGGTTCCCAGCCTGCGCTCAATCCACTGAGCTACACCAGCCAGGGCTGTTATGGTTAAAATATATTCAATTATTATTCTGATCTAAGGGTCTGCTACTTACTTTAAGACAGTTTTTTAAGAGTAAGAAGCATAGGGTTGACATCTAATATCTGTTCATCAAGCTCTTATGTTATTATCATTAAAACAGATTTACTTTTGGGTATATGTAGGTTAATGATTCAATTAGTTTCAATTACCAAAGCCTGTCAGGCAATTGATCACATATGTGGAAAGGACATTCTTATTTTATCCCTAATAATTTTACCTGGGAGTCAAGACAGAAAGAAAAAAATATTTAGTCTGTTCAGATCCTAAGTAAGAAAAATGATACAATGCATATATAAATACTGGTAAGAATGTAGCTTTTTATTATTATTTGCCATATTTGATAATGTATCTGCAGATTACTTATCAGATGCAAGACATATGCTTTCATAATATTGGTAAGAGATAAAGGACAATTGGTATAGGAATAAAGAGTTGGATCAGTCCCAGCTCTGTTTACTTGTGTGACAAGGGCAAGTCCACTTAAGACCATTTCACCCACCTCTGTGGACTTTGGTTTACAGAGAGAAAGAGGCAATAAGAATATAAATGTGTGTGCTATAAAATAAATATGTTTCTTACTCTTTTTAGTAGAGGTCCTCTTAAAGAATCTCAAAAAATATTATAAGCCATTTGCCTAGATAGATGCACCTACCTATGTAGACTCACTGTTTTGCCTATAATTTTAGAAGGTTGAGGACATCAAGAAGATTTCCGTGGATCCCAAATTTAAAAAAAAAAAAATCCTGAACTAAATTGTAACTTTCCTTTCATTTGGAGATGTACAGTTCTTCTTACTCAAGTTCTAATATAAACGTAGTAATGATAACTCTCAGGCAATTTTAGTCTGATAATTCAGATATCCAGGTGTGACCTGAGTCTATTTTACATACACTACACTTTAATTTCTGAGGTTATCTATAATATAATACCATCACAGAGCTAATAGTGCTAGGATACTTTTCTCAGGACCCAAGAATAATGGTGGCCTCTGAAAGGGTAAGTCAATTGGTTAGCTGTAAATAGTATATAGATGGGCTTCTACTTAAAAATATCAACACAGAATTGAGGTCCCTGATAAAAATTAAAAATAGAGTTACCATATGATCTAGCAATGTTTCTTCTGGATATTTACCTGAAAATTTTGAAAACATTTATTCAGAATGTTGTAGAATATTTCCCTAGTTACAGTGCATAAAAGTTCTATTCCTATTGTGTATTTCCAATTATACACAAGAAAGTCAGTTTTATATTTCCCTAATCATATAACATAAATTATACTGAGTGGTGTGGTACAAAGGTGCATAGTAACAAAAGGCAAGTATGCATGTACACACTCAAAGTCTAGCAACATTAGACAGTGATGGGTTGTTTTTCCACATTATCTCATGCCTTGTTTGTTGTCTTCATCAGTCTACACTTCTCTCTCGATTCTTTAATGGAGGGTATTAATTTTCTCAGTCTAATCTAAAGATTCATAAAACACTTGCACATTTTTCCTTTATAAGTGAATTGGCTTCCTCTAACATTTCTGGAGATCTTTTTGTAAAATTATTAAAACTTCATTAAAGTTCTCTGCATCTCACTGTTATAAAAGGCTTTAAAAATATAAACATTTTAATATAGGATTATTTTGAAAGTATCTTGCAGATGTATTGGTGAACTTTTTCAGTAGAACACACCAACCACTGTTGCCTAGAGACCACGTGTCAGTGACCAGTGATGGACCAGATGTGGAGGGAAGTTAGGTCTCCACATGTAAAAGGACCAGCCAGCTGCAACACTCTAAACCATCTTCCTGTTATTCATCCATTAATGTATCGATAATATCAAATTAATATTTTTACCTAAAAATTCAAAAGCCAAAGTGAGAGGCAACATGTGTTTATTTGAGATCAAAGAATTGCAATTTTAGGGCACAAATTCAGGCAGAAACCCAAACTGTGCCTTGGTCACAGCATGATGAAGAGGTTTGCATGAGGGAGGAAGGGAAATGGTGAATGATCAGAGGAGAGGAATTACTATTGATGTTAACAAACTGAGTTACTCTACACATGGCTGGTAACTGATTCTATCATCTGGAAAGAGCATTAACAATGATCAGTCCTTCTTGTGAGGATGTCTGCTTTCCTGTTTAGTTTTACAATTGTTTGTAAGACAATGCTGCTTTAGTGGAGTCCAAAGGTTATTTTACATTTTAAAGGTTGAAGAATCAAGACAAGCATGCAGTTTCTCTGGAGTGACTGCTCTGGCTCTATTATTAAGTGGCTCTACTTAAGTCAACTCTTTACAACATTCATTTACATTAATTTAGAAAGTTATCAAAGAAAGGATTATGAAAGCAGGGAACAGGTAGAAATAATTAGATGTCTTTTAATAATTAGATGTCATTAATAATTAGATGTCTTTTTAAACATGTGTGTACTCCAAACATTAGTTGAGTTAGAACAGAAAGCCCTGAGTCATGTTAAGCACTGTTTTTAGCTATGTTTTTTTCATTAATCCTGCATGGGAAAAGAAATAAGTTACAGGTTTGGGAGTAAAAATGTTCATTAAGGAACCATTATGTTGCTGTCTTTGTTGTTTACAGAGACATAAAATTCAAATAGAAAGATACTCATTAATATTTATTTTCAGCATTGTCACATGCATAATTTCTATTATTTTATTTTGTATCTCTCCTTTATCAACTACAATCTATTTAAATGTTATGTCTTACTCCTCCTGACTCCAAATAAACATTTAGAAATAGTATTATTTTATGCCTATTTTGCATTCAAGATATTGGCTGTAAATTTTTTTCTTTATTTTTGCCTAAGATGATGCTTTTTAGCACACTATTCACATTGCATAATATAAGTAGATTCATTTCTTTTTACCACTGAAGAAGAACCCATCCTCACATATGTCATATTTAAGTTAAGAATTAGTATTTTTTAAACATTTTTTAAAAGATTTTATTTATTTATTTTCAGACAGAAGGGAAGGGGGGAGAAAGAGAGGAGGAGAAACATCAATGTGTGGTTGCCTCTCACATGGCCCCCACTGGGGACCTGGCCTGCAACCCAGGCATGTGCCCTGAGTGGGAATCAAACCGGTGATCCTTTGGTTTGCAGCCTGCGCTCAATCCACTGAGCCACACCAGCCAGGGCAAGTTAAGAATTATTTTAATATTCCTGGCTGGTGTGGCTCAGTGGATTGAGTGCCGGCCTGCAAACCAAAGGGTCGCTGGTTCGATTCCCCCCAGTCAGGGCAAATGCCTGTGTTACAGGCCAGGTCCCCAGTAGGAGATGCACAAGAGGCAACTATACATTGATGTTTCCCTCCCTCTCTTTCTCCCTCCCTTCCTCTCTCTAAAAATAAATAAATAAAATCTCTTAAAAAAGAATTATTTTATCAACAGATACATAGTATGTTGTGCTAAGTGCCCAAGAGGCAGAGCTTTAAATGAAAATTTTTGTGCATGTGATTTATTGGTAGAATTCTCCTAGGAGAAACTTATAAAGGGGTGAGGAAAGCTAGAAGTAGTTTCAGGACTCATCTTACCTCAGCCAGATCCCAAGGGAGCTCTTAAACTTAAGAGTTCACCTTGCCCATAGGCAGAGTCTAGGTTATTTATCCCCATGTCAGTCCATCGTCCATAAGCTAAAGAGACAGAACTAGAGCAAGGGGAGTGGGAAAGATGGGTGTGAAAATCTCCTGATATAGAAGCTTCTGTCAACCAAGGTTGATCTTCTGGAGAAACAGGCAGGCATGAAGCTTTTAGAGACTAATAACCATGGTAGCTGTGGGACACGTACACAAGCCCATAGGGGGAGATAGTAGAGCATCAGTACTGTCTGTCGCAATTAGGTTGCTTTTATTTCTTTATTATCAAAACAATAATAGGATGGATGTTCTTGTTCCCGTTCTGTCTTGCACTGTTGCAAACATTCTCTATCTAGTAGTGAAATTGCTACATTTGACTGAAATCTGCTAAACAACACATCAACTGTTGAATTACTTACACTGCTGACAGCATGGTATAAGGATTCCCACAATTTTCTAAATTTTGCCTGCACTTCATATTATTCAACTTTCTAATTCTGAGAAATATAATGAGTGTTAAGTTATAGCATTTCCTTATGGTTTTAATTTTTAAAGTTATTATTGTTTGAGTATCACTTCATATAGATTTCAGGTTATCTTTCTATTAACTGTATATTCGTATTTTGACCATTACAGCTGTCCCTTGCTACATCGCGGTTCACTTATTGCGGCTTCACTGTATCACAGGTTTAAAAAAAAATGTATCTAATTCTATATTGTGGAGTTTTCACTATATCGCCGGATTTTGTGGTGTACAGGTGTTTATATAATAGTTATGATTTTAGTTATTTTTGCCTAAAAATTTTAAAACAATATAAAAATATAAAAAATGTTAATTCAAACATATTAAGCATGGAGAAGCTGCCTCTGCAGATGTCCACACACAACCGTTGATGAACAAAGACCTGACAGAGATGATGAAGTCCAAGTGAAGAAGAGGATGAGGAACAAGATGAACGATGGGCTGGAGAAGAGGAGGAGGTTGGCCTAATACTTGGTTGTCTTGCAACCATGGTCAGAATGGCCAAAGACCTTCAGCAAGTGGCTGAAGAATGGGACCCTCAGATGCTTCCTTCATTGCACTTCATAAATACAATCGAGAGTGGCATGTCAGTTTATAAAAACCTTCTCACTCAGAAGAAAAAACAGCGCCAGCAGCTCCTCATAACTATGTTCATCATTCGCATGAAGAGATCAGTTAGGCCTACGCCTTTAGCGGAAATAGAAATTACGGCCCAGCGTGAAGATACTGCACCACCTGATGAAGCGCCTGATGAAGTGGTGCCTTCAGAAAAGCTGTCATGCTCTTCTTGGCTGTGCAGTACATTCATCTCATCGTCATCACCTTCATCACCATCAGTACTGCACAGCTACATAATTCATTATCTTCATCATTCAAGTTGTAGTATACTTCACCAGTGAGTACCCATATAGAATTTTATATGTTGTTAAAATTACACAGGTTTAAGAGTGTAGAATTGTTTAAGAGCATATGAAGTGTTTATAAGAGTGTGGGAAAGGTTAATAAGAGAGTGGGAAAGGTTTATGGGAGTGTGGGAAGGGTTTATAAAGCCTTAAAATATATATAAATAATAAAATAAATATAACACTGCTACTTCGTGGATTTTCACCTATCACGGGGGTCTCTGGAACATAACTCCCGCGATAGGTGAGGGATCACTCTATTTTCTTTCTAACTTGTGAGAATTATTTGTCTTTGTATAAATTCTAGATATTGAAGGTAAGATAAGAAAAATGTAATTATTGCCTCCACTCAAATATTCAAATGCCCATCAGTCAGCATAAGACATTTAACTAATAGCATATCAGCAACATTGTTGACTTCCTTTGTTACATAGGATTGCTACTGCTGCTTTTCAAGTGGAAACTGTCTCTTAGTATGCCCAATTGAATGGAGTGTACCTTCTCATTTCAAATACCTATATCTGTTTTGTTGATGGAAATAAAAAAAGATTAATGTCCTATTTTTCTTTGGCAGCAGCAGCTTCCATTAATATAGAGAAATTTAATCAGTCTAGAAATGACAGACTGATCAAAAAATATATGTTACCTTTCTAAGTGTATGGCTCAAGCACTTCAATATATTTTTGACAATGTAGCAATTCAAATATTTTAAGATTTTTCTGATAACTTATTTTTATATCAAATATTAGGTGGAGATATGGTATTCTTGGATTTCTTTAAAAATATAGCAAAAGAGCAAATTGCCTTCCCTCCAAATCTTTTACTAATCTTTGTTATGTAAGCCATTGTTTGGAGATAAATTAAATACAAATTTATACAGCAAGGTATTTTCATTATTACATTCTACATTAGAGTGAACTGGAGCTTACAGAGTTAAAATCAGTTTTGTAAGCTCAAAGTTACATTCAAACCTAAATGTATCTGCATCCAAAGATTGTTCTTTACCACTTCCTGACCCACTGTTTCTCTTCCTTCAGAGGACTGAATGGGTGGGTCTGGGTTGCGTGGGAGCAGCGTTCAGAAAGTGATTCAAGGAAAGGAAATCCATTCCACCACTTGTTATCCTTTGGGATTCAGACTACTGAATCTTTTTATAGCCTGAGCAAAGATTTTTCTTTTTCTTTTTTTTTTTTTTTTTTACCCCAGACCTTCTAAGAAGTTAGTTTTTAAATTTTTAACTTTAAGGCACAAATTCTCAACTAGACCACAGGAAAAAAAGTGTGAATAATTGTAGTGTTTTACCTGATACTTGCATAATTTTGAACCAAATCTGAAAAAAGAAAACATGTAAAAGAGAAATGTTGATTGATTTTATTACTTCATATCCTTAAAAATAATTGCATCCAGTTCAACAGAAATTTTAAGAGACTATGTATTATGGAATAGAATGCAAGAATGGACCAATATGAAGATATGTTATAAATCTCATGTCATCATTCTAGATGATTCAAAAACTATTTTTGAAATTAAAAACATCAAAATAGAATAAAAGTTTACAGTAAACTAAAAATACCAAATAACTATTGTGTGAAAAGTAATATATATATAAAATAATGATAAATATGTGAATTATTTTTGAAAACTAAAATGCATCCCTTTAAACTCCACAGTAAAAACAGAAGTCCCTTATTAATATTATCATTTTAAATATTTTGAAAAGTTTTAAACAAATAAAATAAGAAAATATGTTGAAATACTGACATAGGTTTAGCCAAAATTTTCAGCATGCAAGAGAAATTTTAGTCAGATTCATATTAATACCCTTTTTAAAAAAGGTAGATTATTCTATACCTAGAGCAACAATTATTGGTTTTATAAAGTGCCAAAATTTTTCTCAATTTTACAAAATATATTTAGATGTATTTCATATTAAAACAGAAAAGAATCATAAAATAATTAGAATATAGCTGAATGATTCTTATCTTTGAATGGGTAAACCATTGCTAAGCATAAAAGCAAGCAAGTAAGCAGTAGAGACTGATAAAATATGTCAGAATTTCTTTATGCTGAGAGATATTACAAACAAAGCACAATGCAAATGATAGCATTGCCTCTAGCTGTCCCAAAGTTGCCCATTGACCTGAGTGTGGCTAAGAAATCAGGCCTGAAAGTCATCCACTGAACAACACAGGCAGAGTGAGAGGGCCAGCCTTACTCTGAGACAGCTGCTTCTGCCACTGCTGAACAGTGCCGTTGCTGTCCAAGTGTAACAGTCACCATATCCATAGCAAGTACATATCTCCTATTACCTAACAGAAAAAATTCCTGGAAGAAAAGAGTCAATATCCAGATATCTACCCTGCTAATTAGAGAATTAGATCAATTAACAGCTACAATTCCCTAATCCATCTTTTAAATTGCCACTGAAATGGCTGTGATGCTTACATATTCCAGCGGTCATTTTGTCCAGAGCAGTTTTAAATCCCTAAAGAAAGGTGGTATTTTCTACCCATAAATCCAACCTAGAAACAAGTCAATCATATGAATTTCAAATTCCTGTCTATAATGATCATTCCTTTATGCTTTAGCATTGTATGTTTTAGAGTATACATTGTTTGTCTACATATACTATTCTTTGAAATTTTCACATTGTAGAATTTATTTCACTTATCATAAAGAATAATTTTTTAAAAAGCAGCTAAAAA